>JAVYIG010007029.1:0-108248 GCA_035222895.1 Strongylocentrotus droebachiensis | reverse complement strand
GAAAGAGACCACTCTGTAATCAAGACCATTCCATTTTATTTAATACATTTTCGATATACTTAAATTGGCAATTATTACCTTTTGTCCGAGATCCTCATTTTAAACGACTGATGCGAAAGACTAGTCGACGCACCCTTTAGAGAAAAGCCCCCCCCCCCCCCCCCCCCCCCGCTTTTATCGAAAGGGTGTGTTAAAACGGTACTCCGCTCTCAACGCTCCCTTTCGAGAAAAGCCCCCCCCCCTCTTTTATCGAATGGGTGCGTTGAGCACACCACACCGCGCCGCGCCGCACCGCACCCTTTCGATGAAAGCCCTCAAAAACTATGTCTGGATTTCTGATTTTCTGGACCTCCAGACTTTCACAATTTTACATGGGGCTTAAAATTCAAACAGACATTGAAAATCTAAATCTAGATCCCCTCCCCAAAAATGTTATTATGGAGCCCTGTCCACAACATATATAAACAAAGTTGATGTCTAAAGGTTTCTGAACTCCTTTCTCAATGTTCTGCCCCCTCCTGGAAAACCAGGACCTTTGAAGACGGA
Organism: Strongylocentrotus droebachiensis; assembly: GCA_035222895.1. NCBI lineage: Eukaryota > Metazoa > Echinodermata > Echinoidea > Camarodonta > Strongylocentrotidae > Strongylocentrotus > Strongylocentrotus droebachiensis. The sequence continues at coordinate 107,702 of JAVYIG010007029.1, read as the reverse complement.
AGCAAGGAAAGCAGGAAGGAAAAATTCATTATGGCTACAGCTCCCTACCCCAGGAAAGGTAACTTCCCTTTTATCTTAGCCTTCAGATAAGTTATATCAGGCCTATACAAATAGTGCATACTAGACTGTGTAGGCCTACAAATAGGGGAATCCTGTCTACAGAAAAGGATTGGTTTGCATAAAAAATAGTTCAATGTCGTATTAAATTTCAATTTTCCCTTGGTTCTATAAAAACAAACACGCGCACTCTCTCTCTCTCTCTCTCTCTCTATCTCCCACTCACTGTACACAATTCCCTGTTCAATGTACTGTATGTGTATAAAAGCGATTCAACTGAAATCTTACTCCCTAGGGGTGTCAGCTTCCTGAAAATATGAAAATGAAAGACATATTTCCTGGTTCAAGTAGCATTATTCCCTGCCATATATAATGTACATGCAGTATATTGTAGTAGTGTATTATTCCAGCACTGATTGGTACATGTACAGAGTGTAGTGTATACAACAAGGCACACCTGATATAGAAACAATAATACCTGAAGAGGTGTTGTGAACTTTCAACTTTGTGTCTAATAATGTTCAGAACTTTGAGCTACATTTCACATTGTCTGCTTCAGAACAGATTGGCATACTCCTTATCATAGACGTGAACATACAACTTACATGTACAAACTGTCAAACAGGATTACCAAAATAACTCTAGCATTCTAATTAATCTAATTACAATCAATCAGTTCTTGAATCAATAATTATCGCCATGCAATGTGCATCACTATGTGGTCTTTCATGTGGGCTTATTTGTGCCTTGTGCCAACAATGCTAGACATCACAATACTTCCTCCTAGGTAAGTTGATGAATCAAGTTCTTATGAGCACAATATTAGGATTAACAGCTAATCCATTATCCTGTAAGCTGTCCATCCAGGCCTTTCAGGATATACTTATTAAAAAACAATTATGTGTCCTTTGATTTACCTAATAGAATAGGATTAGAGAAGAGCATACATGGGGTTGGTAAACTTGTCAGGATTTACAGAGTGTGTCATTTTAAAAGAAAAGCTGACAGTGCTCAAAGCAGAGTTAGGAGCACACATGTACATAATGGAATAGGAAAGGTCCAGCGAAAACTTAAGCTTGAGTTCTTATGAACACAATGATTTGATTATAAGCCAGTTCAAAATAATTCTAGCTGTCTACCACTGAGTAGATCAGGATGTAGTTCACAAGACAATTACTCAGATTAATCTAACAGGATTATCCAACACTGATCAACGGCTTCCATGTACTGTGTATGGAATAAGAAAAGTAAAAGCACTGAGAGGGTCTAATTATTCTGTGTAAAATAATTTTTTTGTATGAACACTTTCTTAATAATAAGGGTTCTTGTATAGCGCTCATCCTCATGTCTGTCAGACTTGATACTCCTGGCGCTCTTTATCTTAAGGCATTAGAAAGTCCAATTTTTCATAGCAATCCTGATGTATTTTCTGCATTTTTTCAGAGCTCTTATTGATATTTCTGATTGTTTTTTCTCTTTGCCTTTTTTTTTTTTTTTGGGGGGGGGGGCACTTTCAAGATCTAAATCATTATCCACTACTGTGTATTAAGCTGGCACTCTTCCTATGAAGTGTTTGCAGACACAGGCACAGGTAAGAATGTTATTTAATGAATGCATACAAAGCTTCACATAAGGAATTTCTCCCATACTAACCTCTCATGTGCAATGAGTGAACAAATAAGGTAGCTACTACACATTATATCCTCCACCTCTCAAATAAAATGAACATTTTCAGAGGGGGCAAAACAGAGAGTCAAAACAGAGGGTCTAAACAACAGATAATTGCAGAGGGATATTAACAACTACACATGTCCATAACCATATTGCATCTTCACAAAATGTCACATTTCGATGTACTACCTGTATGTACAGGCCTTAAATTTCAATATTTTTAGGGCAAAGCCACTTTTCTGTAGGGCACATTCCTATATTACAGCACAAATAGGAAGAATTGGAAAGGGCACAACAAATCTTCAAGGCCAATCAGAGGGGCATTTGTATGTAGACTGAAAATACTTGACTGACCTACATTTTATATGCGCTGTAGGCAAACAAAATTGTAATAGATTATAAGCATTGATCATGTTCTTAAACTGAAAATCAACAGTGCTGTAACATTTTTTTTAGGGGGGGGGGTGTTTATTGCAGGTTTACAAAAATGAATTTCCATATCTTCTTAATGTGATCAATTTTATTTGTATTTTACCCCATCAAGCTTTCTGGTCTATTCTCAGTTTCAGGTTTCCCTAGAAAATACTTTGGTGGGTGATAATGATCTGTGAAGCCACATCGGGAACAGGATAAAATGGGTATTGGGAGTGACATATTCCGCCCCAACAAGAAGAGATTGGGAGGCAGAAAGAAAAAAAAAACAAGGCCTGAGATTGGAAATGCACCTCAACTAGAAAAAAAATGCCAATATGATGATAACAGTAGTACTAATAACGACTGTACATGTATAATAAAGATGATGATGATGATGGTGATGATGATGATGATGATGATGATGATGATGATGATGATGATGATGATGATAAATAATAATAATGAAATTACTAGGCTGGGTCTAATAAAAATACTGGCTAGCCTACAGTCTAGATCTAGATATTTAGTAATATTATTAATTATTCAATAAAGATAACTAAACTGGTAAGAACATGTACATGTGTATACTAAATGTAACAGAAATACTTTTTAAACCTCGTTGATCACATGCCATTTGTTTCCAGCCAAGAGTAAAGACTAAAGAGTACTACAATGTGAAGTAGACTATTATAGGAGGAGCTCGGACTCGGAGCCAGAAGAAAGACGAGACGTGGCCGCGCCGCGCATCTAGCCCGGAGCTCCGGCTAGGTTGAAGGCCCAAACGCGCTCGCACAGCCAGATGAGCTACATCTAAACATTATCAAACATAGACAATTGACAGATAAAACAATACATATAGCACTTACAAGACTGACAGCACATATGCCCCTTTAATGTTCTCGCTGTCTCGAACGACAAAAGCGCCATCTTTTCCTGACTGGTGCAATAATTCCTCCGTTTCAAGTCGTGAAATACGGCCGTGGTACCACGGATATTGTGTGGCCATGGCCATTATTGTTCATGCTATGTACAATTCCTATGGCGATTTCACACTCGAGCCAAGTGGTTGTCTAAAACTGAAAACCATAACACAACACACGTGTAATGTATTATCGCCGTTAATCTCCAAATGGTGACAAATTTCTGAGTGGCAGCTCCGACTCTTAGATGTTAGTCCCTGTCCTAAGTACAAGCTTTACTTTATTCCTGCACTTTATAAAGCAATATCATCCATAATCCAATGACCGTTTCCAGACGATTCAGCAGTCGCTTTCGCTGGGTTTGATTACTGTACAAAATGCATAAGGGTGATTTTTACAATCGGAACTTCCGGGTTCGCGAGATCTATATTATTTTGTGTTCGTGAATAAGAAACTATAAGAAAAAAAAAGCATGTCATCAAAATCTGTTCATTCCCCTCAACCCCCCATTCCGCAGGCCATTTAATTGAGTATAGAGGATACTTTTATGTGAATTTTAGCAGGATTTTGGCGGAAAATAATTTAAATATTCAGCTATCTAGAAGGCTCTAGGCCTCGCTTGACCAGTTGTTTTGATTCATTGCGAAAATGAGGGAGACATTTTGTATGAAATTAAGAAGATAGTTTTATGGGTGATGAGTTGGTAGCCATTCATTGATGCACTTTATAGTCTTCTATGCATTTCCATCATTAACAGATTAGAAATAGAAACCTAGGCCTACATTTGAATGATTTTATAATTTCAAGCGGATACACAAACAGACGTTATAAGGGCAAATGCATTGTTATAAATGGATAACCTTTGCCCACAATATTTGTTTCCTTCCGCGAGAAACAGTTTTATGAGGAAATAATACTTTCCATTAATAGCTTTTAAAAATTACTATCGTGGAATAGGCTGCCATGCAAAATTTCGAGACAAAGAAATATGTTATATTATTATGTTTAAATTATGTATGGCCAATATGCCCCACTTAAAAAATATAAACAAAATTTGGGCAAGGTATCGCAAGGATCGTCGTTTAGGAATATCTTCCATTCAGGAACTAAAGCGCAATATATGATTTATGGTCGCCTTAAATTTCCCTCCTCTTAATTCCCTTCCTCTTCCGTTTTCCCCATCATTTCATTAGGCCCCCTTTTGTCTTGCTTTAGACCCCTTTCGTTACATTAATACCGGTAACAACATAATTATTATGATATTGCTGGCCGAAAAAAAGAAGTATATCGCGCTTTTCCCGCCAGAATGGATCGAGTTTCTTATCATTCCTGACTTTATTTGCTTTATGGGGTGTATTGGATCCTTTTTATTTTTTTATCCTTCCGCCTCTCTCTCTCTCTCTCTCTCTCTCTCTCTCTCTCTCTCTCAAAGAGGCGCTCGGGGGGGGGGGGAAGGGGCACGTGCCCCTCCCACCCTTTCTCAAGTACCATGTATACCATTTATATTATGTGCCTCTTTATCTTTCTAACAAATGCCCCTTCCATCTTCTCATCATGAGTGCCCTTTTTCCATCTTATTCACATCTGATAGGTGCCCCTTTTACTTTGACAAGTGCCTTTTTTCTTTCTAATTAGTGGCCTCTTCTCTTCTGATTACTGCATTGTTTCAGGTGAGAGAAGTGTTCCTTTTCCTCTCTGATAATAATTAGTACGTGCCCCTTTTCTTTTTGTAATAAATCATTCTTCCCCTTTTCACCTCTGATAAGACAGTGTCCCTATCCAAATCTGATAGGTGCCCCTTTTACTTTGACAAGTGCCCCTTTCCTTTGTAATATGTATCTTTCCCATTCGTATAGATAACCCTTTCATCTTTCCAATAAGTGTCCCTTTTTCCTTTTTTAATAAGTGCCCCTTCCCTTTCTTAGGTATGAGAAGTGCCACTTTTCCTTTTGTAAGTGTGCCCCTTCCCCTATTTTTATTTCTAAAAAAACCTTTTCACCTCTTATAAATATCCTATTTAAAGGTACTATGTCCCATTTGCAGGCCAAAAAAATGAAAAAGTTAAATTCCAACTGCATTTGAAAGATAATAGTAATTTAGAACTTCCCTAAAAAGGGTGGGGCTTGAAAATGTCTTCAAGTGGGAAAATAACGACTATTAGTTGTCAAATCGACTTTAAGGCTATAGAGCCCAAAAGTAATAGTCTTGATTTTCAGACAATTGTACCGAATGGTCATACGTTTTATGCTGCGCAAAGATTCAATCAGTTTAATCTTGGCCATCACAAGAAGTGGGTTATTGATGTAGACAAATGCTCATGTACCCTTTACAACTCTTTTCATGTAGGGGGTGGGGTGGGGGGAGGGGGAGGGGCGGTTGTTAGTATGAGAGTGTTGATGGTGTGTGTGTGAGGGGGGGGGGGGGGTAGAGCGGATTGTCTCATTCCTCGACTTTGCTCCTCCAACCTGTTGGTGGTCTGGAGTTTCCATTGTACCTGTGGATGGCTTATTTTTACTCCTTTTTCTTCATTTTGGGCCCAACGAAATTTTCAGTTTCTGATGCAATGCTGTCTCGAGGTTCTTGCTTTTGTACTTGTAATTGTTATAATTCTAATGTTCTAATTCTAATGTATATGAAGTTAAACAAATTAACTATATACATAATCCTATTGGTTTGAAAAGTGGTATCCTTTTGATTTCCATTTACCGACATTACTTTGAAAATGTTTTGAAGTTGTTTTCCTCCCTTGAAGTGACATTACAGATAGCCTACTACTACTAATACTTTCCTGTTCGTATATTAAACGTGCCTGTCCTTCTAGACAAGGAGAAAGGACCTCTATTCTCATACATGGACAATAGGCCAACATCCCAAAAATGTCACCCGTTGTTGCTACGTCAGGAAGGTCTTTAACCCCTGTTGTCCTCCTGTAGAGTAACGAAAATGTTCCCTATATTGAAATAGAGTGCTGAATCTTTCATAACTGATTTTTTGTTTAAGTCCCTGGTGATATGTCGGGAAACATTCTGCATTCTGATTCATTACATGCAAGACAAAAATATTGATAGATCTATCCCCCGATTGCGTTTTCTGTTTTCTGTATGCCTTTTTCACAATTTTATTTTTTAATTTAATGCATTGAAACTGTCGCATAATGATTATTTACGTCTCTCATTCACTTTGGAGCTTGGTCTATTTGTGAATTGAAAGTGCATGTTAATAAAAGAAGAACCTAACTATGCATGCCTCTACGAGGAAGGAAGGTCGTTTTATTTTCAATTCATTAATTGATTGGGGATTCGAATATCCCTGATGCAAGCTTATGATAACATAAATGAATAGCAAAGATTTTTTTATTCATTTCTGTCTCTTCTCTTCCGCTTTCCTTAATCAGGGTCACAGAGAGGTAGGGCAATCAGAGTCAGAGAGAGAGAGAGAGAGAGAGAGAGAGAGAAAGAGAGAGAGAGAGGGGTGGAAGGATAACAAGTAAAGCAAATCCGATACACCCCATAAAGCAAGTAAAGTCAGGAATGATGAGAAACTCGATCGACACATTAAAATTAATTCAAATAGTAAGGCGGGAAAAGCCCGATATTGAAAATCCTTTTCCTTTTCGGCCAGCAATATCATACTTACTGCTGTAACAGTCAGGTAACGAAAGGGATCTAAAGCAACGGATTCCTCAAAAAAGAAAGACAAACGGGGTCCTATGGTGGAGGAGGAGCAGTAGTGTTGCAAAAAGATTACCCCGGCTTTGTGCCCCTTTTCCCCGAAAGTGTCCTTTTTGGTGGACCCCATCTTTGAAAAACGTTCCGCCGCCAGTGCTCTCTCTCTTTATTTCAACTCCCAGGGTTGCTTATGGCATGACTCTTTGATCATTGAGAGACAGGACAGTGGCTGGGTAACATTTTCACCCCTCCCTCCACTTGAAGGCTTTTGGATCCAGGCAGACCATCCGGGCCGCTCACTCAATGAAATGGGATGGGGCAACGGGGACAGACCTATCATATTTTATCTTCCCGTATAATTACTACGGTATAAATTATCCTATACAGACTCGTTATTATCCTCATTTTGTAATATGAATGTAAATTCTTGTTGTATTCATTTGATTATAAAAGGAAATAAATAACTTCTGAATCTGTATTACTTTAGACTTATCGTTTCTCGTCAAATACTTTATCTTCTCAAATACCAGCTCTGTCATGAGGCTTACCACTTTACCAGGAATGGGACAAACAACCAACCGCATAAAGTGTTTGTTTTGCAAGATAATTATGTATCCCCAAAATATACGCATCTTGTTTACATAATATTCCGAATAAAACCCACTCGTGTGGAAAAGCTAGGGAAACAAGTAGCGCGCAACTTTACAATGCGCTTCTGACTGTAGATCAAAGAGGGAAATACAGGCGGAGAATTCGGGAAATACCCGCCATACGACACTCGCGCCTGGCTCATGTACGTACGAAGTGCGTTAGGTTGTCATCCATATTATCTGTGTTTCAGAGTTAATTAAACCATGGACCTATAAGTATAATTTATAGTATAAAACAGACGATTTCTCTATCTCTCTTTATTTCTGTTATCTTTTTTTTATCAAGATAATCCGAGTCACGTACATTTGAAAATTTGCTAACAACCTTTGAAATTTCAGTTAGGTTATCTTTATTCCCCCTCTTTATGTTTCTTTATTTCCTCTTTTACTTCTTCCTCATTCTAGCTATCCCAAGTTCTACCCTAATTCTCAATCTCTATATATCTCTTTTTTTTTTCTCTCTTTTTATCTATCTCTCTCTTTTGTCTCTCTCTCTCTCTTTCATAATGCTTTTGACCTTGGACAATGCAATAATATTCATTTGTAAAGCCCCATAACTACGTGGATATTATAGTATTAATGACTGCTTTGAGAGAAATAGTTGTTTTATTACGCTCAAGGGAAGGTTAGAATTGTGCTATTCCCCGAGGCTTGCCGAGGGGAATAGCCCAATTGTAACCTTCCCGAGTTGTAACCTTCCCGAGTTGAAGTTTATGAATGCAATTCGACCAATCAGATGGCTGGATTTCTTAAGTGAGGTATATAAATTGTATTATAAAATGGCTCTAGTATTTTAAGCATCGTGATTGGTCAATACGCGTCACATGGCATTGACAAATTTTATTTCTAGAACCAACATAACTCTAGATCTAACGTTAGATCGAACTCTCGTATACTTAAGATCTAAACTTTTGTTTGTTGCTGTTTGTGTCGCTATTTTATAAAACAAATAACGCACTTGACCCTGTTGTGCGAAACGTAAATGCAGTAAACGCTCGGTTTCTTCAGATGGTTCGCACTGTCAACTCGCCGCAAGCGGCTCGTTGCACAGAGCGGCACCAATCTAAAGAAACCTCGCGCGTACTGCATTCACCGCTATTGCACTCTGGGCCGTGCGTTATTTGTATAATGCGCTGCAAGAGCTCGTAAATGATGTGCTATATTAAACATTTGATTATCATATCCAGTCATCATATATCTTTCTTTTTTTTTTACACCCCCCCCCCCCCCTCCAAATATTTACTATTTTTTGGATTGATACTTTTGCACATATGGACCACATCTAGAAATCACAAAGCATTATAATTTCACAGCAAATAGCTTTGGAAGTCTGGCTGTATCCGAAAGATAATCATGATCTTATAGTACTTGAAATAAAATGAAGACATAAATAACAGAGTAAACCTTTTGATACACAAAACTTTTATTTATTTGAGAATATATGAATTTCATTCCAGAAAAATTAGTACAATATACAAATTCTATCTCTTTTAAAACACTAGTTGGTTTGAGAACAAGAAAGGAATTTCTCTCATACCACATTGGAGTTAATATCTTCTTGCTCTAACAAGGCGAGCAAAGATATCATCACTCAGTAATAGTTACATATATTACAATAGTAATAGCGAAAGTTGGATAAATATAGCTTTGTCGTACTCTCTGTTTCATCTATATATAAGAGCAGGACACTTAAAGGTAATACAAAGTTTTGGTATGGGGTCATGAATTTGGTTCACATGAACATTTTGGAAGCATATGCGATCCTACAATATTCAGTGATCGTTGTCGCGGTTGAAATAGAGTTGAAAGTTATGAAATTGTAAATAATAAACCCTCTGTGTTGAATAGCTCCCTTTCAAGGTCAAGATATTAATTAAGCTACGGTATACAACAATGTTTCTTGACTAAAATCAACCGATTAGCTATTCCCGTTTCAAAATTATATATCACGGCTACATATTCTGATATTTTCATGGTCGCAGCTACCATTATACGGCAGTAGGCGCTATTTGAAATTTATCAAAATTTACCTGGAGCACTGGTAAATTTTTATATTAAATTTTTCACGAGGCAGAAGTGTTTTAGGGGCTAAATAATAAATCAACATGGGCATTCTTATATATCAAAATTGTAAAGAATCAATATCCACCCAATTTTCAAAAATTCCCAAAACTTTGTATTACCTTTAAATGAATCAATCCTTACACTGTATTGCGATTGGGTATAGATTCTGTACAAAAATCACATTACCAGTAAATACAGTGTTTGATTTGGAAAAGGAATACTTCATGAGAAACATGATAAATGTGGGTATTATACAGTAATCTCTAATGAAAACTACACTTTGGGTGCATCTGTGTACGAATTACTGTACTCCTTCCACCAGTAACGCTAACAATAACTGTAGCTAAACCTAAAGGTCATATCCTTGTGAAGATTATTAATATATTGGGGAAGGTATTAGTTATGTCAATGATCTGTGAAAATAAGTGCTGATGGTTCATAAGCATAAAACAGTGAGATGGGACACACAACACTGATCTCCAATACTCCAGGAATAATCGATACAGTAGTTAAAACTATTGTATCAGTAAAATGGGAAAAGTCATAATACTTGTTGATGATTCTCTGACTGATAGGGTCTGTTAAATAGGTAAATAATTAACCTGCTTCATAATTTAAACACTTTTTAAATTCTATCAATGTATTACAGTAAATCCACCTATTCAAATATTATAAGACTGGTATGATAAATTGTGACCCGGCACCACAAAACCAACAAAAAGTCGCAACCAGCGATTCTCCGTAATCAGCTAAAATGTCAATTTAGGAGAAAAAAATAGATTTTTGTTTTTTTGCATTTTCTGAAAGAGTGGTCTTTTCTGTACCTAGTATCAAAATTTGGAAGTCTAAAACATAGTAGAAGATGTGTTTTAAACGGTTTTTCTAGACCAGTTTTTTTCGCACAGCCTTCGGTCTCTTCCAAAATTTGATCACTTTTCCCGAGCGAAATTATCGTAGTCCGGAAATGGTCGGTCGTTGCTAACGGGTCGTGCTACGCGGGCTGTGATTGGTCCGTTATAGCAATCAGTGCGGCGCGCCATTTTGTTTGTATCCGCTTTCACATCCGAGTTCCAGATTTGCGTTCGTCTTATATTCTCCGTTAACGACTTCGAGTAGCTTGATTGTACATCACATATCCAGAATTTGTTGATCAAGAGTAGACCTAAGAACATTATTATATTTTATACATTTGAGAGTGACAAGTTGCGAAAAAGTCTACAACGTCGTTACAATGCCAGGTTTTGTACGTGAGCAGAGCCGTGGGATGGTACCGGGGTGCACCAACGCAGATGCCCGGGTAGCTCGGGCGGTCAACGAAGCGATGATGCGGGGGCTAGCTGCGGTGGATCAGGCCAACCTTACAGCTTTGCTTACTGAACACTTCGGGCAAGACAGCGACGAGAGAATTCCTGATAATGTGGTTACAAATAATTGCCCAGATGTATACAAAACAAGATAGATGACAAGCAGTGTTATGTAAGGGGGAACAAAAAGACTCCGGGTCCACCATGAATAGGCATTGTCTAGTGCAGGTGTCTCGGCACTATGTTGCAGTTCACTTAATCTGTCCAATTACAACTCTATACATTTACAACATAATAACTTTTGAAAGACTTAAGTCCACACATTGAAACCTCAGAAACATAATGAACAGACTATGTTTGACCATCAGGCCAAATTTCAGCCTAATCTGAAAATCTCTTCATAGTGGTTGCTATGGCCTTTTGATTCACCCTTCTATTGATTTCCCTGTGGTATGCTTGCTCCGCATGCTTGAATAGCCCCAAACTTTAAAGCTCTCTTTCTCACAATTTAATACCAGTAACCTCCCTCACCAGCTCTTTTCATTCACTAAATTGAAAGGGTTAGGAAGCTTCAATTTGGACAAGTAATATACCATTTTAATAAGGAGAACTTCTTCTTTCATAATCAGATGAAATCAGGAAAATAATTTTTGCGACTTTTTGGTGGTTTTGTGGTGCCGGGTCACAATTACAATAACTGACTGGATTCATACTACTATACTTTTTACAAACTATTAATATCACAAGTATTATTCATATTAGCTTTTATGACTTATAAAGTGAAAATGCTGTTGGCTATCATGGAGTATTGTTTAAAGTAATATAATATTCCACATATACTGATTGCAACCATTTCTTCTATGAATGTTTAGTCTGAAAATCAGTCAAACAATAGATAAGTCATCAGAGATTCCAATTCAGAAAATAGATAAGTCATCAGAGATACCAATTACGACAAAGCATTAAAATTCATGTTTCAAACCCCAAACACCATTTCTGCTATGTTTACTGATATACAAATAACTTTTGTCACAAGTTTTGTAGCGAAACATCACATGTGATCAGCGTAAATCTTGGTCAAGAAGTTTATAAACCTTTCATCGCTAATCCAGTTGCCATTTCATCCAAGAATTGGATTACAATATATAATCACTAAAGGATGGAGAAGTTTTGATAACCCATTGAATATCAAATTTGCTTTAGGTACATTTTCTTCATAGACCCAAACCTGAATTAGATAGCTTAGCAGGAGGGAGTTGATCTTAAAGACACATCTAGAACACAAAATGAATAAATGTTTAAAATCGTAATTCTATAGCATACAGGTCGAACCATATCATGAGGATATGGGGCTAATAAATACCGTGATTAGCATTAATCTGGTCGAAAATGTTCATGTAATTCAAATTAGAATTTTAATTCACCAATATTTATGACACCGTAAAATTTACATCCGTAAATTCTCATTATTCTTTTTCATAAATCCAATATCATATGGCGTCCCTCAGGGCTGTATTTTGGGAACTCTGTTATTTTTTATTTACATTAATGATATTGTGGCTAAGCATGCTTGCATCTTTACATGCCACTTTATCTTAGCCTCAGAAGTCCATAGATCAAGACAGTAAATGGATATATTTGAAAAGTACACAGTGAAGTACACCATAAGTCAGCTGGATGGGAAACCAACATGAAGTTACTTCATGAGAAAGAGGCCATGGAAGAGTTTGGATAGGTCCACTTCGGAGTAGGCGTTCGCTGCGAGACGTACATCAATGATCTGCTTTAACGTCTGGTATGCTGCCCTCACAGATGGCGGTTCTTGGCTACGTGATTTAGCTGAAATTTGACAGGAACACAATTAACAGGGTGAAGAGAATTAGCAAGGCAACATACCTTTGAGGCCTAAAAGATATATGTCATAATTAAATAATTTTAAAGAAATAAAATAAAATATTTTGCACTGATTAACCGGTCACTGATTGTCAAGTAGCATAAATGATATTAATATTTTATCTGTCCACTTTCTGGCATTAGGAAATTAGAGAAAAGCTGAATACTATTTTTTCTAAATGTCATGTCTGTTATATTTAAAATTGAAAAGTGAAAAGCTAAGCATGAAATTTTTCTGTTTCTATTTCTTCCTTCATTTTATATTTAGATTGCCTCCTCTCTCTCTCTCTCTCTCTCTCTCTCTCCCTCTCTTGATCAATATCCATATGGTATCTCAAGACCCATGTATATTACTGCATCATCATAGCAACAGATATAAATGATTGTGATAAAAATGAATTTAAAAAAAAAGGTACCTTTGTCATTGTTTTCGGTGAGTGCCTTCTCATAGTCAAAGATAGTTTGGAAGAAACACAGCTGTGTATACAGCTCCTTGTCAGAGTACTGTAAAATAAATAAATCATAACATCACTATAATGTTTGAATGTTACAAATGGTTGGTCACTGAGGGTTAACTGATGGTTGCGTTCCAGGACCCAGAATACACAGGTTAAGTGTAATTACAAGTACAAGATTAATAAATCAGAAAATAGTAAACAATGGTCTGTTCCCTAATCTACAATGGATTCATTCTGCACAAATCTTAGACAAATATAACAGGGTTATTTGTTTACTTCTTTGAAACAACACCAACAATAGTTGGATTTATCCTGAGGTGTTGTGGTCCAGAGGATGAGTCTCTGAACTTTGAACCACAAGGTATGGGGTACAAATCCCTGTCGCAACATTAATGTCCTTTGGCAAAACATTAATCTACATTTGCCACACTCAACCAAAGTGAGGTTAATGGGTATCTGGCAGATATTAATTCTTTGAAATGCTAGAGCGCCGTAATGGCAGCCATGCTAAAGCTGAGGAATTAATTGTAGAACACCAGGGACCCATTTCACAAAGCCTTTTTTCAATGACAAAAATCAGAGAAAAATCTGTTGATAACCAATCAGAAGCAAGGATTTCAGTAGCTTATAACAAAAACTGTCATTTGTCACTGATGAAAAGTTTTGTGAAACCCCCCCCCCCCCCCCCCCCACAGGAGTGACAGACATGAGTGCTATACAAGAACCCATTATTACTATTAACCCAGCCTAGACCAAGCACTGCCATGATAAGGTGCTAACAAAATCCATGAAATTCCATTTACTTCACCCGGGTAGAGAGTAGATCAATGTCTTGCCAAAGGGCATTATCAATTTGAATCCCTACCTCATGGTCCATAGTCTGGCAACTTATCCACTAGACCACAAATTTAAAGACACATCACTATTTTTCTTGGAGCCCTAACCACAATCATTCAAATATCTTTAAAGACCATCAAAACTACTGGGCCAGAAGGGATTAGACCACACAGCTAGGTCACTGACAGGTGGCTATCTCATTAACTCAGCTCTCAACTAACATAAGAAAAAGAGGATCATGGGGGACCAACAGGCACCGATTGGGGAAGTTTTCTATATAGAGGGAGCAAGTAGCTACAAGTACGACAGTGGGGCTTTAAAACAAAGCAAATACAATTTTTTGTTAAGAGTGGATAAGCCTACCTCTGGTCTTAAAACAGCTCTCTGACAAACTGGGCAGATGAACCCTTGTCGATGCGGGTTCAGAGGCAACCTGCGGGTCCTATGTGCACATGAGGTATCCTCACATATCAACCAACCCTGTAATATAAATGATAGATGAAAATGAGTTTTAAACAAATTCTTGCACTTAAACTCTCTTCTACATGCAGTTTTAATATTTCAAGAACAATCAAAACCCTGGCTTCTGTGGCATAATCAGCATTTAAATCCTGTCCAAGAATTTCATTGTTAAAAAAGTTTGGACTTGCAAGGTACACATCTTATATATATATATATATCTTCTTCCCGAAACAGAAGCATGTGGTTTATATAAAAGCCAAATTTATCAATAAAACAAAGGGTTTTTAGTCATAATTTTACTCTTACAAGTTTATTTATAACTTGATAGCATAAATAGGATTAAATACTTGACTGGAGGGTGCAAGCTACACGTACTTCATGGAACTTGACTTAACCCTAAAGTTGGCAGATGCCATCACTTACAGCATAGTATTTCTGAACGTAGCTGCGGGTGAGGAGGCGGAGCTTGTTGCCAAGCATGGTCACATGATCAGCTGGCACTGTGCCGCAGCGACTGTCACAGTAACTCAGGCGGGCTTCTGCCAACGATCCCTGTCAGAGAAAAAAAGTTAAGTAATAAAATGCTATGAAACATGATGGTATGACTATCACAATGACCATGAATAATCTTTTCTTTAACATATTTTAATATATATTGTACCAAACTGCTTAGTAACATCATTAATAAATCATGAAAAACAGATTTTTCTGGTTTGTTGCTGCTAGCATCGACATAAAATGGTTCATAGGTGAATACTGTTTGCTCTATACATACTTTCTTTTATTTTGATATAAATTATCAATAACTTTGTCTTTAAAATGTTGTCATGTTTATGCATAAAACAGTAATCGAAAGTTCAATATGAATATGACAATTTCAAATCATGCTGTGGAAAACAATTTTTCCTCTTTTTTGTGTGTGAAAAAAAAACTTCCATTCATAATGGCTACATGTTGTAGAGTTGAATGAAAATGGAGGCATATTTCACCTTATGAAATAGGTTTACTATCTGACCTAAAACCCTTAGATACTTGTACACTGACAAATGATGACTTATTGCATTTATTACCGTGCCAGTGAACACGCTATCAACGATGTTCTCTCTCTTGCAAGCGCCGTTTGGGCAGATGAACTTGAATCGGTCTGCATCTTTGAATCTCTCTTCGTCATCCTCTTGGGCTCCTAGAAGCGCATCATTCTCGTCCTCGTAATGACGGACGGACTGACGATAACCCGATGCATCAAGGCCTGTAAACAATGCATCAAATTATGTCACGATTATATGATGTCTAAAATGAGCATACCATATTTCCAATGCCCATATCAGGGCACATTCATAACTACACCTTAAAATATCAGTTATTCCCTGAACAAATATAAACCTAAAGGGAAACCTGCTTTAGTGGCGACCTGTACAGAAAGACCATCTGTCTATAAAGAACACGATTTCATTTTACCTTAAAAAGAGCTACTCATTTGAGTACTAAAAATAACCTTATAAGAAAAACTCCATCTTGAAATGAGCGCACTTGTCTCCCTTGAGCAATGTTTACACACAGTAATTTTATTTACCCATAAATTAAATGCATATACAAGAAGCCTTGTTATTATAAACAACTGTTCAAAAGAGAAAACCAACTAACAGCTAACAACTAAATTTGTCATTACCCTTGTAAATTTGATGATTTTTTGTTTGTTTTTGTTGCTTACCTCAAGAATGACAGGCGGACTGGTTGAATTAGGGCCTTTGATGAATGCTTTTAAATGTAAGCTTTAATATGTTACACTCTCATGAGGCATAAATTCAGACAACTCAATTTTTCACATGCTTAACAATTACAAAACTTGTTACAAGTATGAATAAAGTAGTTGTTTACTGTGCATGCTGCAATATGAGCTACATTTGACCACAGTCTTGGTAAAGTAACAAGCACCGTACATAAAAAGATGTATATGGGACTGAACAACCATGTAGCATAAAGATTGGGTCTCATACAGACCAGAAACAATTGTACAGGGATAATCAATGCAAACTTACCTAGACACTCTGCGATATGAGCAGCATCCGTGCCCTCGATGGGATTACAAAGACGAGAGACGACAGGATGGACCTGCTGAGCCAGATAGTACTTGGTATCGACCTTGAGGTGCTCCTGCTTTCTTAGCTCATCAGGATGATACGCCCTTTGACCTGCCGGTAGATTAGATCCATCCTAAAAGACCAGATAATAATAAGTTGTCTTAGTTTAGTGACAAAAACAACAGCAAGTAGCAACATCAACTGCAAAAATGCTGATGACGACAACAACAACACCATGATTTGTTTACACTAGTACTGTTCTTCCAGAGTGCCCTGCAATCATATTACTATCCTGGCTTTAGCCGAGCTACCAAGGTGTTCGATCATTCAAGGAATTTCTTCCTACTGGGTATCACTTAACTACACCTGGGTCGAGAGTGTAATATGTAGATTAATATCCTGCTCAAGTACAGTAGTGCTTTGTCAGGGCTCAAGACAAGACCTTTACAGTACAGGGGGATGTTTCACAAAGATCCTAAGTATGAACTTATCTCTAAGTTGGACTTAACAATTATGGAAAGCGGTTAGCATCTTTGAAAATATTTTGTAAAGTTATTTTTAGAGGCAAAAAATGTTGATTCAAATCATTCATATTTTCTATTATCAAGGAGATTTCATGTTCTTGATGTGAAATTCATAAAAAGTCTAAAATACTTCTATTTTTGCTTATGAATATATTTTGTTTTAAGGCTACAAATGGTTCTCCATAATGTAGGATCTTTGTGAAACACCCCCCTGGCTAGGTGTTTAAAGTTAAACCAATGGACTACAACACCATTTTTCCTTGCTCTGAAACACTTACCACACAGATGATGTACTGTACTGTATCCCCAGCCCCGATTGGCTTGCCCCCTCCCTGACTGTTGAGACGCAGCGCTACGTTGACGTGAGGTAGACTCTTCTTGTCTGGGTAGTCCTGAGGTGCTTTGGTCAGACCCTGTCAGAGTGAGAACAAAATATTGGTACGGTCAAAACTGCTTTAGTGACCACCTGTCTACAAAGACCTCCTGTCTACAACAAGCACTTTTTTTTTTCTCCCTTGAAAATGGTTTCTCATTGAAGCATGTACTAAAGGAACCTGTCTACAAAAACCACCTGTCTACAACAAGCACATTTTTTCTTCCCCTTGGGCGGTTGCTGTAGGCAGGTTTGACTGTATTGTCATTCTTACTTCCTGAACTGTCATAATACATCATCTCTTTAAGAGAGATCCAAGATACCTTTCAAACCAGAACCTTTTGTGATTGGTAAAGAATCATAAAAGTATGTATGTAGAAAACCTCATGGACCTAATAAATTGATATTGTCCAATTAAAAACAAAAAATTGTTACAAAAAAGGATTGTTTGGTATTAATCAGCTCATTAAATTACTTCTTGAACTGTCATGATACATCATCTCTTCAAGAGAGATCCAAGATACTTGCTCCAAAAATCTGTCAAACCAGAACCTTTTGTGATTGGTCCAGAATCATGCAAGTATGTATGTAGCAAAATTCATGGACCTATACATTGATATTGTCCAATCAAAAAAAAAGTTGTTACAAAAAAAGGATTGTTTGGTATAAATCAGTTTATTAAATTACTTCTTGAACTGTCATGATACATCCATCTCTTCAAGAGAGATCCAAGATACTTGCTCCAAAAATCTGTCAAACCAGAACCTTTTGTGATTGGTCCAGAATCATGGAATTATGTATGTAGCAAAATTCATGGACCTATGCATTGATATTGTCCAATTAAAAAAAAGAAAATGTTACAAAAAAGGATTGGTCCGTACTCAATTCACTACAAGTTATTGCTATGGTCACAGACTGTTACCATGCTCCAGTGATATCTGCTCCTGGCTTTTTTTCGTCACATATTTGGGTAAGCATTATTGTTGCAACTTGCTTTTATGTAAGATATAGGGTTAGGAGTAGATATAGCATTCGGTCAAGGGTCAAAGTAAAGGAATTTAGTTCATGCTACAAATTGACAATGGAGTGAATGTCGCCAGAGCACGTGTTGCAGAACCACTCTGGCAGGTGAAACAGAACTCTCTCTCCAAGTGCAATATTGTTTGACTTTGGTGATCATGCTGTTCCACAACCCTCGGCTCCTAGCCTTCTCTATTAGCACCACTCCCAGTTCTTTCACTCCTCTCTCTCTTCCAACAAATTCTGCAGACTGTCCATCCAAAGTATCCTCCTTCTTCCCCTACTCCTACTTTCCCACAATTTTCCCTGTCAAAGCAAGCTTCTCTAGGCCTTCTTTACGTGTGATGTGACCCATGAACTTCAACTGCCCAAACAGAACTACCAACCTTATTAATCTCATACTGGTCTAGTGGAATGGTGCCTGCTGCCACCTTCTCTCCAAGTTCAACCAGATGAGCGTGGATGTTGTCGACGATCACTTCCCTCGAGTCCGCAGACAAGATCTGATCAATGGCATAACTGAAAAGACAACAGACATTGTTCATATTACACCGTGCATATATCCAGGAACATGTTTTGTAGGCTTATGTAATCAGCCTATGGCAAAATGATATGAGAGATACAGAATGCGCTTTTTATGTCAGCATGTGATAAAATAAAGATAAGTGAGTGCCTTGTTGTGCCATTTATGAATATGTCAAATGATTTATATTTTACTGCCATTTTTTTAAAGGCAGTTTGCAATGTTAAATGTACACAAGGCTTTATGAGAATACCTTGTATATCTTCTCAATTTATTCTGAAAAGAAGGAATTTAGCTTTCAAGATACTTCTTTAAAAACTTTCTGCTGTGACAGGTTGGGGGTGAATCTACTCAATTACCTCAGTCATACCACCAAACCGACTCCAAACCGATTCTAAACCAACCAGACCTGAAACCAACTGATTCTTGACCATTTTGACCAGTGTCGCTTTTTTTAGTTGTTCTGGTGTCGATTTCATTGTATAAATCATTTGAGTTTTACCATTTGAATGTTCATATCAAATGCTACAGCAAATCCTCCCAAAGTCAGGTCATACTAAGATTGACTTTTAGATTGAGTTGACGAGAAAGGCGTCAACGTCCACTGATCAACTGACCAACCAGACTTGAAACCAACTGATTCTTGACCATTTTGACCAGTGTCGCTTTTTTAGTTGTTCTGGTGTCGATCTCATTGTATAAACATTTTAAAATTTATTCCTATTTCTTGATATCAAGAAATAGGAATAAATGTTAAAACGGCTTGCCATGGACACGCATGATCAGTGGAAGTTCGCGCCGTTCTTGTCCTCCCAATCTAAAAGTCCCTATTATAGGGTCTTAGAGTTACCTTCCAACTTTCTTAGCCAGGTCGCACCAGTCTCTCCTAACGATGTCAAGACCCTTCATCTCCTTGGATGTCTTCAGGGTACCGTCTGGCAAACGTTCAACAGTGATTGCAGCATACCTGACAAGAAAATAGAGGAATGAGAACATGGAGGCGTCGTGGTCGTGGGATATGTCACCGAACTGTGGATCACAAGGTCCGCGGTTCGAGTCCTGTCGCTGCACTAATGTCCTTTAGCAAGACTTTAATCTACATTTGCCACACTCGACCCAGGTGAGGTAAATGGATACCTGGTAGGATTATTCCTTGAAATGCATTGTGCGCTGATAAGCTGCCAGAGCTAAAGCTAGGGTAATAATTTCCAAAGCTCTTTGGAAGCGCATAATATCTTTATATAATGTGATATGCGCTATACAAGAACTGAATATTATTATTATTATCATGGAATCTATTAAACTATTCAGAGCATTACAAGTCAATGAAAGAGGAGTAGTGGTCAGATGGATAAGTCAGCTGTTTATGCACCGCAAGGTTCCGGGTTCAAGTCCCTACCACAGCATCAATGTCCTTCAGCAATGTATTTAATGAAATGTGCCACTCTAGACCCGAGTGGGTACTCTATATGAAGAAATTACTTACATGCTTGAGAACTTTAGTATGGAATTTGGGCTCCAGTTGGGGGTAGAACTGGATATTTTGTATTCATGTGCAGTAGAGTATACAGTTA
The DNA here is from genome assembly GCA_035222895.1 of Strongylocentrotus droebachiensis. Taxonomy (NCBI): domain Eukaryota; kingdom Metazoa; phylum Echinodermata; class Echinoidea; order Camarodonta; family Strongylocentrotidae; genus Strongylocentrotus; species Strongylocentrotus droebachiensis. The sequence goes on along the minus strand of JAVYIG010007029.1, from coordinate 87,209 downwards.
ACTCTATATGTTGAATCTTTTGGGATCACAACAAATAGTTTGACTTATGCAAAATTTGACTTAGAAAGTGTACATAACACGTTTTGCATAGTCTGGTCAAAGAATGGATTCAACTTAGGGAAAATTAGACTTGTACTAGTTATGTAGAGTTAACTGTACTTGCATAGTAGCTGTGCTACATAATTTTCTACAAACCTTTTTTTATGTTGTCGAGATCCTAAAAGATACATATTACCAAGGCCCTGTTTCATAAAATTTACAATAACTGTTATAAGCTACTGAAATTGTGGCTTTTGAGTGGCTGAGAGCAAATTTTTGATAAAAATTTAAGCATTTGTTATTGATAATAAGTTTCATAAACTAGGGTCCAGTTCTAAGTTCTTCAAAGAAGACATGCCTGTATATCTGATGGAATCTTACTTTTTCTTCTTGAGTAGGAGCATGGACTGGAAGACGCCATCGATGTCGATCTCCAGTAGACGGTACAGTTTGTTGACCTCTGTCTTGACCTGAAATGAAACAAGTCAAGCAAAAATGAACTCAATAATTCATTCAAAACCAAATGTTGCAGCTGTTGTTAATTGGTTATCCTTTATTGAGATTGGGGAGAGAGAAAGCCTTGAAGGTCAGAAGTTCTACGAATGAACTGTCAGTAACAGTTTTCTTTGAGCGATGGCCTATTCCATACCTTTACACTCCAGGGGACGGATTTATGGTCATAGTTATAATTATCATTATTGGTTAAATAGGATCAGTCCTTAAAAGAGCACTTTGATGACTTTATCTTCCAAAGCTCGTTCGTTCGTACAAAGAATATCAGGGACTACATCATCTAGATAGGAAGACCCTTATTAAGCCAACTGATTGTCTCAAAGCTATTGATCAAGTACTACTAAATCATAAATAGTACATTTACATTAAGTTTAAATCGTTTACCATCCCCTCCTTTTATGCCCAATGTATACCCCTGCTGATGAATTTTTTTTACCCTCTTACAAAGCTTGAATATTTGAACAGCCCCCCCCCCCCCCCCTCCCCTTTGGCTCCAAGAAGACTTCTGTAAATAAGGAGGTGACCTGACAATTACTTCAAGATATATTTTCACCACAGATATATACGGTAAGGTTGCCATTTGGTTTTAGGCCAGGTTTTAGACTAAGGTTACAAATACTGGTAATGTTTGGTCCAGGAGTGACAACATTTCAGGGTGGCCGAGGAAAGCGTCTTAAAGTCACGAAATCTATTTACCCTGTTGCCGAGTTTGAAGACTGTATCATGGTCTGTAGAGTTGGTGTTGATCATGATAGAATCAGTGTCTCCATAGATCACATCAAGATTCATCTGAAAACAGAGAGAGCATCATTAAAGATTGCAATAAACAGGGGTGATAGTGAGCAACAACAAAAACAAAAAAGGTTTCAGGAAAACAAAAATGGCATCTAACAACATTCCCCCCTTTCGAGTAAGAAAATTGGGAAAATAGGAGTAAAAAAGTTTAAATCTGGTAATTATCAGGCCTGAACAATTCCCTCATGAGATAGAGAGTGAATTGACATGTATGAACATTGAAATAAATATGTAAACTTTAAACAGAGCAACACGCACAAAATATACAATTTTGTATATACAGTCAAACCTGCTACAAAGACCACATTTTTTGTTTCCCTTGAAAATGGTTTCTCATTAAAACTTGTACTAAAGGAACATGTCTACAAAGACCACTTTTGAGCTGTCGCTATAGACAGACTTGACTGTATCAACAAAAATAAAGAAAAGAACAAGAACAAGAAAACACAATGTCTTTCAGCAAAATATTTAATCATAAAGTCAAGGAACATGAGTGTTTACCTTCTGAACCAGTTCTTTGGTGTGCATCAAGATCTAGACAAATAAAAGCATACCGGTAATAGATTACATGAATTTAGGTTATTATTCAAGTGTGTAACAAAAACGTTTACAAGGCACTACTTATCTACCTGGATAGCAAAGCTGCTGCCTACGTTAACCAGGTCAAGAAATTTCAGTTCAAATTCAAGTTTTATTGCGACATTTAATAAAATAAAAAAAAATATACAAAATACCATAAACAGTCATACTAATGCAGGTATTTAAAAAAGTGTCATAATACTAATACAGCAATATTCATAAAAAAAGGTGAAATGAATGTTTGGAATTATTGAAGGGTCATTACCCTTTCGAGGAAGAACCCCAATGATAAATCACATGATTAAGCATAACCTTGTAGAAAACTTTTGATTTTTTTTTAATGCAAAATAAGAAACTGATACTATTTGTACCAAATCATTTCTTTCTTACAGGCTAAATGCACCCCCCCCCCACCCCCCACTACCTGTAGATGCATGATTGCACTCTATAATGTTGTAAGGGCAATATTACAGCTGAAGATAACTGAATAAACAAAAATATGATGTCACACAGCCTGAGTAGGTTACATACCTCTCTTCCTTTGCTAGTAACCAAGGCAGCCAAGGGTTTAGCATAGAACCTTGAATGACAGAATCCAAGGCACCCGTACATACTATTGGCCGTCAGCTTCAGAGCCTTCTGTCGTATATCGTACTGAAATGAGATGTCATTGGAAGTATTTAGCCGACTCATAATTATTGCCAAACATACAATGGCAGCCCATTCCTGTTCCTGGCTACAGCGTCATCTGTAGACTATTCAGGGGTGATAGTGAGCACTTCTCCCCCCCCCCTCAACCACGCCCCCCGTAAGTTAAAAAAAAAAGCATTTTGGGGGAAAATGGCATCTAACAACATTCCCCCCTTTTGAGTAAGAAAAATTGGGAAATAATAGGGAAAAATAGGGAAGAATAGAGAAAATAAGGGGAAAATCTGGAAAAATCTGGATAAAGTCGGGAAGAAGAAGAAAAAGAAATAAAATCTTTTTATCAGGCCTGACTATTACACTAATGCCAACAAAGACTAATGGAAATTAATCTTATTTTAAAACACTGACCAAGAACGTGGAATTTATGAGACGTTGCAGAGCAAGCACCATGAGCGCCCATCAGTGACGGACACCGGTGCCATACAAGAAGCCATTATCCTCATTATCATCATTTACTCATATTCTCTAAACAATCTGATGTATAACTTTGTTACTGTACATATTTCTAAAGGCCTTGATTGGTCATTAATTGTTATTTCTGGTTGTATGAAAGTTGAAACGCTTTCTAAAATTAAGTAAAATAAGCCTTGCATTCTTTATCAATCTATCAACTTAAATTTCTCAAGTCTTTAATTAGTTATAATTAGTTAATTAGTTAGATATCTCAGACTTAACATTCAACAGGTTAATAATCTTGAATTCTCTGGACTTACCGTATTTTTTAAAACAAAATTCTAGAGCAAATTTAGATTTCTTGGAAATTAGTTCAAGCTTCATTACCTACTGATTAAAATGTGCAGGTATGGACTGATATCTTGATAAAGGACATTAGCTCCATGCTGGGGCTTGAACCCAGGACCTTTGCATGTCCAGGGGAGTGTTTCACAAAGACTAAGATCGACTTTACGTTGGACTTAACTATGGCAGGCCATTCATGCCACTGGTTGCTCTCACAATCGGTCTTTCAATTATGATCTTTAAATAATATTTTTTCCTTCAATAATGAACTATCAACAAATCTAAACTCTGTAAATTTGTGACCATGATTTGTACGTACCTTGAGAGACGAATGCCAGTAAATGGTGAGAGCAAACAGTGGCATGAACGGCCTGCCATACTTAAGTCCAACTTAAACTAAATCTTAGTCTTTGTGAAACACTCCCCTGTTATGTATTCAAACCATTCAACTATGGCATCCAATGATGATCACATCGTATTGCAACCAACCTGTAATTTGATGTCAGGATGAAGATCAGGCTGTTTCATGAGACCTTTGACCTGACGACGTCGTTCCACCAGCTTACGGATCTCCGTCGGTAAGATCCCATCGGTCAGATCACTGTCCGGTACTTCAGGCATCCAGTCATCATTTGATCCATCCTAGGAAGAAAAGACAAGACAACAGCGGTTTGAGGTAAAGGGTTTTATTTACCTAGGATGCACAACAATACTTATATAATATTGGATGGCTTTGAGTGTGATACAAGAATATATTACTCGAGCTACGACAATGTTGAACAGGTCGGAGACGAGTCCAATATTGTCATAGCGTGAGCAATATATTCATGTATCACACGAAAACAAAGCCATATAATATTATTATTATTATCTATATCAGGCTGACTAGTGAAATAACAAAATTTGACTTACCTTGGTAAATATGGCTTTTTTGTGTGTGAGATATCGATATCCATAGTTGAAGTTCCCAGATGACTGAGCAATACAAAAACAATATTGGTCAGTCATCCGGATACTGCACTAAAGATATCGAATACACTGATTTATTGTACTACTTGGAAGCCTTTGTAGATAATAATTTAGAATATCACAATATTAACAGAACATTAATATTTGGTATTGCTTTCTGTCATTATTACATATTTTGATATTGATAACGTCTGTTTGGAGCCCAAAAGGCATTTAAAAAGTCATATAAATTTATACAGAGTTAATGTCCTTCTGCTCCGAACAGATATGTTGGCAAGTTTTTTTAAGAGAGAAATAAATAGTCATAAAATAAATATTGATGAAATTAAAGTATTCTGACAAGGTGAAAACTGCATTACATTGGACACTTTAACCCAGCTTCAAATGATTTACAAGGTTAATAAGGTGAGTAGGCAAGTGGTACTAGCTATGCATCGGCTACATAATTTGAAATAATAATAGTCTAGATATATACATTGCTTTAATGACCGGGGTAATAGTATATTTGTAAAGCGCTTAGAGACATTTGTATTAAGCACTATATAAAAATTAAATATTATTATAATTTTATTATTATTTAATACGAAATACTGTCTCTAAGCGGTGAACAGATATTATTAACTCGGTCATCGATTCAATCACGCAGTGTGCACCATCTTCACTCCCTGGGGAGTATTCCAAACATTTGGTCATTGTGAGGGCATATGGCAATGACTAAAGCAATGGTTATCCTACCAGGGGGGTGTTTCACAAAGATCCTTAGCTGAACTTATCTCTAGTACTACTTATCTCTAAGTTGGACTTAAGAACTATAGAAAGCCGTTAGCATCCTTGAAAATATTTTTTAAAATATATTTTAAAAGGCATGAAATGTTGATTCAAATCATTCATATTATCTATTATCATGGGAGATTTCATGTTCTGTTTTGCTTTTGAATATATTTTATTATAAGGCTACAAATAGCTCTCCATAATATTTAAGTCCAACTTTAGAGTTAAGTTCGACTTAGAATCTTTGTGAAACTCCCCCCAGGTCCCCATTACTCTCCTGGGTATGGAGTGGCAAATGTAGATTAATGCCTCTCAAAATGACATTAGAGCCGTGTCAGGGATAGAACCCACAACCTTTGCATTTCAAGTCAAGAGCTTAAACCACTCAACTACGACACCTCTAGAAATACAAAAAGTTAATTACAGTGAAACCTGTCTATAAAGACCAACCAAGGGAGACAAGAAAAGTGCTCTTTGTAGGCAGGTGGTCTTTATGTACAGGTTCCTTTAGTACATGTTTCAATGAGAAACCATTTTCAAGGGAAACAAAAGATGTGGTCCTTGTAGACAGGTGGTTTTTCTGAACTGTACTATCAATTTTGAGGCAGGACATACCTTTTCTGAGGGTTCCTATAGTACCGTTAATCTCCTCGTATAAGGCGCACTTTTTTGCCGCCGAAAAAAATTGAAAGTCGGGGGTGCGTCTTATACACGGGTACAGAAAAATGCCTGGCAATGTCTCCCAGCTCAGTAATCAGTGTGCTGACTCACCACTCGGAAACTACAACAACACTCAAATTTGTCTGGGATCTTGGTTTGAAAGTAATCTTTCTAATAGATCTCAATATGTAGTTTATAATAATAATTCCTCAATTTTTTTTTCTATAAAAAATGGTGTACCACAAGGTTCTATCCTAGGTACTCTATTGCTTTTAATTTACATTAATGATCTTACACATTCTTCTAAAAACGACATTGTTACTATTATTTGTGACAAGTTCACAAGCACAAATCAGCACCTTACACTGCACCTCGATGTTAAATGAAGGTCCTTCCAAGCGTTGGTTTTTTTGCAACAAAACAACAACAACAATTTTTTTTTGCCCCCCCCCCAAATAGGGGTGCGCCTTATACACAGGTGCGCCTTATACACGGAGATTCACGGTACATGTTTCAATGAGAAACTATTTTCAAGGGAAACAAAAAAACAGGTTTGACTGTACTATCAATTTTGAAGCGGGACATACCTTGTCTGAGGGTGTCTGAACCACGGTGGTGAAGCAGATGTTGTATTCCTGAATGATAGACGGGTACAGACTGTTGAAATCTAGCAGGAGGATGAACTTATCATAGAAACCTGACAAATTAAGAGAAAAAGAACAATTAAAAGGGGAGTTATACATTATAACCAGAGTCGCAGTTTGCCGTCTAAAAAAGAAGAAAACAAAACAGAATATTGCAGAATATCATTATTAAAAGAAGGAAAAGAAGAGTTTTGTTTCAGCCATTGTATATCAGTATTCATATTGAATCTCATGTCAAGCCTGCATTTAATACAATGCATCATGAGATTTAAAAAAGAAAAAAAGAACTACGGTCATTTTAATTATTGAAGGGTTGTGAATTTAACAAGAAACAAAAATAATTAGCAACGCATGTGTTATAAGAAACCTGTATTAATTATCACAGAAACAAAAACTCTTAAAAATGTATGTGTAATACGTGAGAACATCTGAAAGCAAAAATATCTGCAACGATCATAAGCACCCTTCTCTTTTATCAAAAGGGAATTCACTGTGATCCAACATTTAGAACTGGTTGATTGATTTTAAAAACATACATTCAAAATAGCAGCCAAATGCTGAAATAAATTGACTTTACAAAAGATTTTTTAAATAAATTAAAATACAATACATTGAAAATTGGTTTGAGAAAATACAGTAATATGCACAGTGATATACAAAATAGGAATAATATTGCACCAAAAAAATCAACAAGGAAATGGAAAAGGACAGACGAGACAAAGCTTGAAAAGAGGAAGAGGGATGAATTTAAGAAAAGTAAAATAATTTAACACAGCACAATTGCTCATTATAATCACACAATTGGGGGTGTTTCACAAAGATCCCAAGTCGAACTTAACTCTAAGTTGGACTTGAAAATTATGGAGAGCCATTTGTAACCTTTCAAAAAACATATTGAAAGGCGAAAATTCAAGTACTTTAGACTTTTTATTAATTCCACATCAAGAACTTGAAATCTCCTTGATAGTAGACAATATGAATGATTTGAATCAATATTTTATGCCTTTAAAAATAACCTGTACAAAATATTTTCATAGATGCTAGCGGCTTTCCTTAATGGTTAAGTCCAACTTAGAGATAAGTTCAACTGAGGATCTTTGTGAAATGGGGTCCTGGTTTAGCTTACCAACTTTAGGCTCCAGGACCAGCCCTCCAGCATAGGATGGTTTGTTCTTGGACCTCGTTGGTCTCTCCTGCTCATCATCTCCATCCATCTAGGATAGGAAGAAAGATAATAATAATAGGCATTTCTATTAGTGCTGTAGTCAAACGTTTAACCGTCCGGTATCCGACCGCCCATGGCGGATTCCGTTTTCAATTGGACGGTTTCGTTTTCCCGTTTTTTTTTAATTTATTTTTTTAATATATTTTTTTTGTATATTTTTTTTTGTTGTTGTTGTTAAGTTTCGATTTATGCCCCTCCACCTGGCAATATGCCTGGCAATGTCTCCCAGCTCAGTAATCTGTGTGTTGACTCACCACTCCGAAAGTAGAACAACACTCCAATTTGCCTGTCATTTTGATTTGAAAGTAATCTTTGTAATATATCTCAATATGTAGTTTACCACAAGGTTCTATCCTAGGTCCTCTACTGTTTTTAATTTACATTCATGATCTTACACATTCTTCTAAAAACGACATTGTTATTATTATTTGTGACAAGATCACAAGCACAAATCGGCGCCTTCAAATGCACCTTGCAGTTAAATGAAAGTCCTTCCCGCTTTTTCACACGGACCTGAGTCTGTTAAAAAAAAAAGTTTTTTTTTTTTTTTTTTTTTTTTTTTAATATTTTTTTAAAAATCGTTTAACCGAAAACCGTCCGGTTTTGACTGGCGGTTAAACGGAATTGGAGTTATCCGTTATGTTACAGCACTAATTTCTATAGTGCCGTCTATCTAGAAATGCTATTCTGAGGCGCACAAATAAATTATTATCCCGGCTTTCGCCTAGCTGCCATTACAGCACTCCAGCATTTCAAGGAATGAATTCCTGCCAGGTACCCACTTACCTCACCTGGGTCGAGTGTGGCAAATGAAGATTAATACCTTGCCAAAGGACATTAGTGCCGTGTCAGGGATCGAACCACGACCAGTCTAGTGCTTAAACCACTCCACTATGACACTTCTTCATTAGGATAGGAAGAAAGGTTTCATGGGAGTGAAGATTAGTTGGTTGGTTGGTTTTTACCTGACTGCTATAAAGAAAGCATGTGTGTGCTTGTTTTTCTGTTGTAAATGAACTTCTTGATCTTGGTTGGCGGACCTGCTTGTTTTGGGGGGTCTGCGCGTGTGAGACTGTATCATATCCATGATCGTATCCTACTATTTTTCATGTTTTGAATTGCGCAGATCCTTGAAACACGTTGGTCTCTTTGCCAATCCGCTGGGATTGAGAGATCCATCCTCCACAGGGGCCCCATTCACAAGCATAGCTTTTTGGGGTCTAAATTTGGATCATGTTTGTTCGTCATGATTGCTATGTCTGGTGTTCTTTAATAAACTGAACTGAACTGAAGGAAGCAACCGGAGGACCGATGGCTGTCCTCTGAGGGGCTTGGTAACGAGGACTAATGCCTCACGAAAGGTACTAACTAGCGCATCAAATTGGTTTTGAACCCAGGACCTTCCGGTTACAAGACCACTGCTCTACCACTAAGCCATCACTTTTTCCCCTAAAAGTGCTTAGTGAACTATAATTTAGGCTTGAATACCTAGCTTAAATATGTCAGCATTGCACTCAAAAACAAAATATTATTCAAATGATCGAACTGGTTTCTTTAATACAATCCAATAAATATTGTATCAGAGTTATTTCACTCGGGAATGGAAATAGAGTTACACCTGGTAAAAAACAGCAGTACCGTATATCATTGCCTGTCCCTTGCAATCCTTTATGGTTCTTACTATTATATGGAAGGTGGACAGATATTTAGTAATGTGGTTGAACATAAATATTTGTAGGTTGGAAAGGTATGTTTGCTGCTAATCTTTAACAAAATTAAGGAAATATGGCGATGATGATGATGACAATGATGATGATGATGATGACGATGATGATTATGATGATGACGATGACGATGACGATGATGATGATGATGACGATAATGATGGCAATGATGATGATGATGAAGATAATTATGATTATAATGAGGATGATGAAGATGATTAAGATGATGATGTTGATGGTGATGATGATGAAATTGATGATGATGATGATCATAATGATGACGATGATGATGATAATGACGCTGATGGTAATGATGATGATGATGATGTTGATAAGGATGTATCTTTGACTGAATAACTTACATTGACGGCCTGGGTTTTCTTCTTGTACTCTTTATCTGGGCAGAGGAAGTTCTTCTCATTGAAGGCATGAAGGAGCAGATGTTCATTACGTTCAGAACGCCCTCCCATCAGAGTACGAGACTAAAAAAGAAAAAAGAAGATTTTTTTTAATTTTTTAAATGGTTAGGATTTAATTATTTTTAAAGATAATTCTATATTGCTCATCAAGCAAAAAAAAAGCAAATGCAAGACATGCCCTATGGAGGAAGGTTTTGGATATCATGTCTGTGGTAGCATTATAACAGATAAGAATCTGATGAAACATTAAAACCATGAAATCTTTTGTTATTTTCATAATAATTGTTCACTTCTATTGTTCTTTTATAGTGCTGTATAATTCTTGTATCACTTCAAAAACAAATCAAGCATGAAAACGCTTCAAATTAATGTGTTTTACTTTGCAAATGGTCAATAGTGCTATATAAGAAAATCACAAGTATTACGTTCTTCACATCAATTTTTATCACTATCTTCTTACCATAACATTTCCACAGATTGTAGTGAGCTGTAGTGCCAGAGGTATTACGTTGAGTTCACACATGAGATAAAGAATGTATTCTTACCATGACATTTCCACAGATTGTAGTGAGCTGTAGTGCCAGAGGTATTACGTTGAGTTCACACATGAGACGTAAGATAAAGAAAGCGTCCTTCCAGGTCATCTCAACAAGGTAGGTCAGCTCACGAGATGTCCTGAAAACAAAAACAGATCAAAATATTTTCATCCTTGTTTTGGGGGTTTGTTTGTTTGTTTTACCTGACTGCTAAGAAAGCATGTGTATGCTTGTGTAAGCAACCAGGGGACCAACAGCTTGTAGGTCCTCTTGGTAATGAGGATTAACGCCTTACCAAAGGAATTTCCCGGTTACGAGACCTATGCTCTGCCACTGAGCCATAGCACCTGATTTTCATCTTTTCAACACATGTCTAAACCAAAATGGACAGTCTTTTTAGAGGTATCTTCATATAAATCAAACATTTCAATTAAACATTTTCAACAACAAAAAAAACACAATAATTACTGTAAGATAATTCTTTAAAAGTCATACTCAATCAAGGATGTCAACTTCAAGATTATGTCAAAGTTACAATAAACCAATATTCTATTCTCTCTAATTTCAAAGAGATTAACTCAGCTTGACTCCAAGGTTTTAGTTTCGTGCAATTAAGCTTAAAAATTGCTGCTACACCTTTGCCTTAGGCAGGACATGACACTAACAGGAGCCAGGACACATGGGCACCAAAAATGTCCACACACCCCCAACCCCAATTACAAAATCTTACAAGAGGCTCATGTAAACGGTGCTCCGACATTTGCTCAAGGACTTTATTTCATAAATACATAGGGTTAGGGTCAGGGTTGGCTATAGCGCTTGGTCCAGGGTTGAATTTAGGAATTTGGAAGCGTCAGATGTTTTTTCCCTCTAGCAATTGTCACCGTAGCATGTGTAATGCAACCATGTAAACAAAGCCTAGAAATCTCAGAAACTGCTCCAAATAAATCTTGTGCAGAGCCCTGCCTAAGGTTTGATGCAGGTCCTATACTTACGTGTACATGTCCTTGATGCGATCATAAGGAATCTCAACCCTCTTCTCATGGATGATCTGACTGGAGAGCTCTGTAAGATCGTAGCTTTTAAATCGCATCAGCTCTTTAGCTGAGATCTTGACGTCACACACCATGCGGCCGCACGTTGCGTTCTTCTCTGTGAACGTGCTGCCTCTCCCTGTACCACCCTAGAAAAAAAATAAAAATACCAAATTTATCACTCAATCAACGATTTTCTTCTTGTTTTCTCATCTAATGTAAATTCTTTCCTACCCTGTGTTTCTTTAGATGCATAGAAATATACTCATATGATTTTCTTACAGTAACATGTCTTTATAATTATGATTTTCTTTCAGTAATTTGTCTTTTATAATGTTCTTGGCATTCCCCAAAACAAGCTCCACTTTTTTGATAAACACCTTCTATTTTGGAAATATTCACTGTGATCATTGCTATGTTAACCGTATTGTTTGCTAATGAAAGGAAGAAATACTGTTAATTTCTATATAATTCAATTTCAAAACATGATTGTAATAAATAAACCCGAAATGTTGATGTTCTCGTTTTGGGGGTTCTTCAAAAACCTATTATAAATTCCTTAGATTTAAAACCGTATTAAAACTGTATTTTCTACACATCAAACTAGTGATTATGAGGATCTCTGTATTAAAGCACTTAGGAACTTTGATGCAATAATACCATATATTTGAGAGTGATAGAAAAAAATTGCTTCCTAGTGCTTACTTGGTAACAAGTTAGACAAATTAACCATTTATCTATTCATAGCTCTCTCTAGGCTGATTAAATATGAATGAAAAGATCTTGCTTGATATGTATGATACAAACTATTCTGTTTGTCTTCAACTTACACTAAGTTTAGGCATGGTTCCACGTTTCAGTCTTCCTAGTTTGGACCAGTGAGGCGTCTTGGTAGCGCTGATCCGATGAAGCAGAACATCAAGGTCAAACCCATAGATGTCATGACCCTAGGAGGCAAGAGAAGGAGAGAGGTATTTAATTTTAAAGAGATACAGTAAGAGAATATGCAAAGAGAGAGGACTTTATCAATAAAGAGCAAGATTGAGACCAGCAAGGTAGTCTTCATGGAGCTGATTCAATGAAGGAGAACATTAAGGTCAATATTATGTCATGACCCTAGCATGTAGGAGAAAGAGAGAGAATTTCAACAATCAAGATAGAGATAAAAGCTAATAGATTTGTTGACCTTTCCTTACACCTTGCAATACAATACTTGAACAAACATCTGACAAATGAAATGAAATGAATCAAATAACTTACAAGCAAATCGCTTTTTTTTGTTTTACTTGTTTCCTTTATCTTTGTTACTATTATTGTTTTATACAGTAGGCTTGCGGGTGCACCATGTGAGAGAGAGGGGGAGGATTGAGGGGTCCTGAAAAGGACTCTCTGTAATCTTTCTTGAGGGTGTGTAGTCCTGAAAAGGACTGTTGGTATAGGCTTGAAAAAGACTGTTGGTTATCTTTCTTAGCTTATAGTTCTAAGGAGAACTATAGCGCTTGGAGAGGATGAGTGGCGGGAGTGGCTCGACGTTGTTTTGTATTATTGTTTTGTATTTCATTGAATGCAGTGTGTTTACATGAATAATAAATGAATAAATTGAATTGAATCAAATTATTTACTTACCACTATGACATCTGGATCGACTGTGTGGATCTTAGCTAAGAACAGACCCAAGAGAGCTCTTTCTGATGGCAAGATCTCCACCTTCATGTTCTGTGGAATGGAATGTACAAGGAATATTGACTTAGTAAATATTAAATAGTATGTAGTAAAATACAAGATACAAGATATTTTATTTGGTCTTTGCAAACAAGTTACATAGAAATTTGGTTTCCACTGGCGTTACAGTAATATTCAAGAAAATATATAATTACAAGAAATAAATACATCACGTTTATGGAAATAGATGAAATAAGGAACAAATACATGCAAAAGATAATGAAGCGACAAAATGGTCATGGTACTTTAAATCATGAGTTTCAAAATTAAGCCTTGGTCATTGGTATTTCAAGTCATAATAGTTTCAGTATCAATTAATTCTGACGCAGAAGTGTAGCGCTTAACCTGAATTTATGAACAGAGTCGGGTACAAATGAATATCTGAATCGTGAAAGGCGGGTTGGGGTGGGGCGAAGTCGGATACCAGAACGATTAAATGAATAAAATGAATAACGTGGATGGGTATGGTCTTTCATGATCGCACAGACCTTATCAAACAATTTGCTCAGTACAATGAAACTCGACAGAAATTTAGTACTTATCAAATACTAAATATCATTATTGTTATTTTGTATACCATCCTAAAGTATTAAATATGCCCCTTTTGTTCTTTTTAAATTGCCCTCATGAATTCAATCTGATTATCTCTTTAAATCATTTCCTCGAAAGAAAAAGAAAGCTACCGGTACTAAAGAAATGCATTTCCTTTATCATAATCGTTATAAATGAAAAAATAAAAACACAAAAAACATACACCATATTCTCCTTCTTTGAAATTTAGTATAATCATTATGCAAATTTACCTTTTTCCTTATAGCGTCTTTGAAGTCATATGGAAAGATGCAGTCAATTGGCTTGCTCAAAGCTGCAAATTTAACGGAAAGAAAAATATTGAACGGAAGCACGACAATCATTATTGATCAATGACACCTGATGTCAATCAAGCAAATATTCTACAAATGTGGCTTCAATTTTAAGAGCATTAATAAACAAAGATGTAATCATTTGTCCAATGTTTTTTCTTAAGTTGTACAGACCTTGATTTTCTTTTATTGTTACTCAAAGAGAACAATGAACAGCATTCTGCTACAAAATATATATGCCTTCCCCAAGGGACTAGGTCACAGACATGACCTCAAACTTGAAATCTCTGATATCTCTACCTAATTTGACTTTATTTTATTCATCATGTGCACAAACCTGCCAACATTTAAAAATAAGAATTAGGAATTTTTAGCATCGAAAATAAGAAATCGCTCTTGCAGCGGCAACTGGCAATACGCGGTAAATCTGTACCAAAAAGCGAATACAAATTCGCTGCTCGATCATGCAGCCATTCAACGCACACAATACGTGAACTCTTAAATCGCGGCACATGATAAAACAAGCTTAATTTAGGTTAAGCACACAAAAAAAAATTGGGAAAAATCATAATATTCTAGATTTTCAGGTCCTAGAAATCCAGAAAAACAGAATAATACAGATTATTTGTAAGGGTTGGCAGGTATTTGTGCACAGACATTAAACAGTGGAATGCCTAACAAACAAAGGAAATATGAAACTGGACAGGATAGTCCATTGAAGTAGTTGGGTAGCTTATTCAATATTAATAACAGTAGTGGGTTCTTGTATAGAAGTCGTGTCTGCCAAACTTGACTCTCCTGGCGCATATGGTCAAATATTGTTTGGAGTTGGGCTAAGCATTAATGTTTCTTACCACAGAAATGTTGCTGGAAAGGGGGCTTGGGTGGTGCCTTGTCTAACGGGAACTTGTGATGCACAAGAGCTGCAACAGCTACGATCTAAAAGTAAACAATTGAAGATTTTTTTAAATTATTTTTCGACTAAACCCGTGTCTGGAAGGGGAAAAGGGAAGTGAATCAATAACCCATGGGTCTCTAATCTCAAAATAAACTGATTGGGATGTGCAGGTGAACTGCAACTTTGGGGTTTCCCGCTAATCTTTACAAAACGTGCAGTGGGTTTTTACTGTCCAAAGGTGATATCTTCACACGTATGAAAGTTAAATTAATTTTTAAATGGTTCAAGTTCATATTATTTTCATGTTGTGAAATATTGAAACCATATATACCTCATTGCGATGCGTCTTCTGATTCAGTACTGTCCGGAGGTTGATTGTCATGACAACCAGAGGGGGCGGAGTCAGGTCTTTGATGACTGTGATGAAGTCGGGTTTGGTGATGTACGTCTCGACCTTACACCAGCTGATGGCTTGTGTAGGCAACTCTGTTAATTATAATCCAAAATGGAATTAGAGAAAAAGGAAAATGCTAGTCCCTCTATGTGTTTGTCCCTCTCTCTTTCTAAAGTGTGCTAGTGCTTTTGATACTGAAGCTGATTATTATAATTATAATTGAAGGTATAAAGGAACCTATGCACGTATGGCTTAAAGTCTTAATGTCTGGAACAATGCCTTATCAATGGGTATTAGCATATCAGCTTGGTTTCAAACCCTGAATCTCCCATTCATAAGACCATTGCTTTACCAAAATGCCATCATACCTTATAACACATCAGTTATCAATTACCTAAATTTGAACCATATAAGCCAACAAGCCATACCACCCCCTTGTGTTTAGCTTCAAGTAATCATTTGCTTTCTTAGACCTTAGGTGCAATGAGAAATATTATTTTCTATACAAAAAAAATCCCTTTTCATTTACTACAAGCTTTCCATAAATATAAATATAAATTTTAGAAAAATGTCCCTTGTCATTATTTACTATAAGTTTTCCATGATAACTTACGAGGGAACTTGATGTCAAGCCAGCTGGGTCCCTTTAGTTTACGATCCAAGAGAAGTAGTTCCATACATGATGTATTTGCTCCAAAAATGTGACTGAAAGTTTCTCCTTGCAAATCACTGGGCAGTTGAGGGACATCAGCCTGAAAATGACCAATCAGAACAGAACACGCAATAGAAGTATGCTTAGGTTATTGGAAAAAGAGTGTAGTATTTTCAGACATAATTTTTTTGCTCCAAAACTGTTACTGTAGGTTTCCCCTTGCAAACCATTGGGAAGCTGAGGAATATCAGCCTGCATAGAGCCAATCAGAATAGAGTATTCAATTAAGGCATACTTTGGTCATTGGAAAAAGAGAAGTAAGCTCCAAAGATGTGGATTAACGTTTTGTAATGCAAATCATTGGTCAGCTGAGGGATATCAGCCTGTAAAGGACCAATCAGAACAGATATTTCAATAGAAGCATGCTTAGGTTAATAGAAAGACACATAAATCTAAAGACAATTTGCAAACAATATACATATGATGGCCTTGCAACACCATGGCAGCTGAGGAATAATGACTCCCTTTCTCATGACCTGAAATCAGCTATACCTTCAAGGAAATTACCATCTTTCCTCAGAAAGATAATAATAGATAATAATTACCCCATATCTGATCTCCAAGTACTCTGATTCAGCTGGGATGTCAGACCTCTCAAAGCAATACTGCTTGGTGACTTTCTGCATGTGGAGAGAAATACACATATAATATATCACAGTTTAGCCTTGAAAATTGCTGCGAGGATGATAAAGGAAATAAATGACAGTCTGCTAACAGTGAAAGCTTTTGGGGAATTTTCTCTTGGAAGAAAAAGAAAGAATCCTTTGGGGAAAACATTTGTATTTCTCTACCGTCTTTTCAAGAGTTTTTCAAGAGTTTTTCAAGAGTTTTTAAAGGGTTTAGTCAAGCTGTCATTACTTGAGCTTTCAAGAGCTATAATTGCTTGGTTCGATTGTTCGTGTCTCCTTAGATCAAGATTAATGTTCCTAAATTAAATTGAATTAAATTAAGTTCTTCCATCGCCCGAAGGCTGCGATGCTCGGTGCTTTCGTGTGTATTATTTCACAGGTTGACAACTTACAACTAACAATCAGAAAGTTTGATTAAGATAAGCAAAAACATGCGAAACTAAAATTGCTGAGCTGGCCTTGCATCAAGTGACCCAATTGTACATCAAGATATTTTTGACCTCATATTGACCTTTATGCCAGGCACTCACCTTTGACCTGAACTTCATGATCTTGTATTTGGTTGTCATGGCATCAAACTCCTGATAGACATCCATCATGGTCACATCCTTGTCTGTATCCACACCCTTCTTCAGATTCCTCTTCTAATGGACAATAAAGATAGAAAAAGATTTATAAACACATTAATATAGTACCTAGCAGGCACACATAATTGTAGAGCGCATTTGAACATGTATACGGAAAATGCGCTTTATAAATAGACCATTATCAGTATGCTTATTATTATTATACAATTTATTAGAAAAAGAGTGTATGCAAACCTTTTCCCTTGGTAGTAGATAGACCTTCCTTTCAATGTTCTTGACTGCTACACAGCAACTGACATGGGTCTTAGCTTCCTCGATATATACCTTGCCGAAGAGAAAAATTGTTCCTAGAAGAGAAAAGAAAATATGGTAAAATCAAAATACAATTATCATTCAAGTAGATCTTTATGTAATATTGACTGGCCTTGAGGGAGATACCACATATATTGCCCAAACAAGACTCATATTGCCAGAGTCATTTTGTAAATGACCATCAGCTCAGATGTCTGATACGGGTAATAATACAATATATCCCACTTTGCCTAGTTTTCTGCATTTCTGGTCCATAGCATAAGTAATAAAAAACGGACAGAAAATTAAAATCAAGTGGGTGGTATATAGATCTCTATTTATTTATTTGAGTTTCAACATGTTGAAGTCATACACAGAATATCTACACAATCTACAAGCAGGGCCCTGCCTTACAAAGAGTTGTAATTAATCAGGATTTATTGCAATCGAAAGTCCTTCAATTAATCACAAACTTTCAATCTCCTATCTGTAGTACAGAGCTGCGATTATATTGAATAAATCATAAATCTTTATAAGGCAGCGTCCAAATAACATGTAATTTAATAACAGAATTGCATTATAGTATACATATGTGGATGTAGTTTCAATACCTGCCAAACATTGTAATACATGAAATCCTGGTTATATAACTGTAAAAATTAGATGAGGAATAAGCCTTTTAAATGCAAGAAAGTACCAAGGATGTCCAAAGTATACACTAAATATGAATTTACATGAACAAAATAATTTTAAAAATAGTGAAAAATTAAAAAAAAAAAAAAAAAAATATATATATATATATATATATATATATATATATATTTATTTATATAATTATATTTATATAGTCAAATTCCAGTATACTTTCTTTAAATAATACCTGGTTGTTTGTAGGGGTCCTCATAGGCATCCAGCCAGTACATCCTCAATACCTTTTCTCCCTCATCATTGGTTGTCAGGGGCAATGAGGAAGAATCCACCTTGACATCCATCTTGACATAGTCCTCCTCCA
The DNA here is from genome assembly GCA_035222895.1 of Strongylocentrotus droebachiensis. Lineage (NCBI taxonomy): Eukaryota > Metazoa > Echinodermata > Echinoidea > Camarodonta > Strongylocentrotidae > Strongylocentrotus > Strongylocentrotus droebachiensis. The sequence goes on along the minus strand of JAVYIG010007029.1, from coordinate 68,747 downwards.
GCTCTCCTTTAATGGTCTCCCATCCAGTGGTAGAACACACCTCAGGGTTGATGCTAGATTGGAAATGAAATGAAATGAAATGAAATCCAATTCAAATGAACATTTATTTTCTTCCATTCAATTTGACAACATGTTTGACATCTGTTCAAACAATGCAATTTATAAGTAGGAACATAAATATAATTAAAGAACTTGTATTAAAAGGAAGAAGGCGCGAAACCCGATAAGCAAAGCTTGTAATGGGTACGCCTGAATACACAAATACAATTATACATTATAAATGGAAGAAAGGAAGAAAGGGATAGGCAAAGAGGAGAGGAGGATAGAGAGCTTGGAGATAGAGAGCTTGGAGAAAGAGAAAAGAAGAGAGGAAATAGGAAGAGGACTGCAACATAGTATCAATGAGGGTAATTTTGTGCAATGTATCCCATAATAATAATAATAGGCATTGCTATAGCACCGTGTATCTAGAAAATCTATTCCGAGGCGCATTTATTATTACCCCGGCTTTAGCCTAGCTGCCATTACAGCGCTCCAGCATTTCAAGGAACTAATTCCTGCCAGGTACCCATTTACATCACCTGGGTTGATGTAGGTCAATGTCTTGCCAAAGGACATTAGTGCCGCGGTGGGACTCGAACCGCGGACCTTGCGATCGAAAGTCTGGCGACGTATTCACTCGACCATTTATACATTTATTTGCTTGATTTGTTTGGTCGGTCTATTTGTTTTACCCGACTGCTAAGAAAGCATGTGTATGCTTGTAAGTAAGCAACCAGAGGACAGACGACCTTAAGTCCTCTCTGAGGGAATTGATAATGAGGATGAATGCCTTACAAAAGGGCACTAGCCCATCAAATTAGTTTTGAACATGGGGCCTCCCGGTTACGAGACCACTGCTGTACCACTGAGCCATCACGCTCAAATTTAAATTTTTCTCATCCAAAAATGAAAATCTCTTGATATTACCTGACTAATGGTCCTTTCTGGAATCACTAACATTAACAAATAGTCAAATCAAGAGATTTTTCGTTTTTTTAAAAGAAATGCTGTATTGGACAAAGTACCTGGGCAAATTCAAGCTATTTTGTTTTATGCAATATTGACTACATTTTAGTGAGGGAGAAATCGTATCAAGCTCATAGCCTTTCGGATATAGGTTTAGATCAAATGAGGAAAATCATAATTTTGAATAAAATTTGTTATTTTTCTTTAAACTAAGTAACAAATGGGACATCAAATGATAAATTACCATTGTCCCTACCTTTGATTAAAATAAGTATCTTTTGTGTGAGTTTCTTGCTTTTGAATGGAAAAGGCCCTTTTCAGCAATGCAAATTGATGGAATGATATCAAAGCTTGTTCAATTTTTTTTTTAGTGGTTAAGATGGTGACTCAGTTGAATTACAGCAGACTTGTCATAGCTAAGAGCAGATTTACATGAATCAAAAGAAAAACTGAAAGACATACTCTGACTTAACAGACACCTGTGGTTTTTCTTCTTCCTCCTCCTCTTCCATCTCCTCTTCTTTCACGTTCACCTTGCCATTCTCCTTCTTAACATTCATGTCATCATCATCGATATCAAAGTCTGTATCATCCACATCTACCATGCCTGATACGAAAGGTGGAAAAAGTAAAAGCAATAGGCATTAATGTTGTTGTTATTCATTCCATTTTTACAGAAGTGGAACACATACATGTACCGTACATAATAAAAGGTTCTTCCATCTCTGTCTAAAAAAAAAAAAAAAATCTGTTTTACCAAATTGTGAAAGTGAAAGGTGTGCCTATATGTTACCAAGCGTTAGTGGCTTGCATTATGAAATTGCGAAAACAAATCAAAGTAAAGTGCATTTATCACAGGTGTTTTGATACAAATAATGGAATCAAGGGTTCGGAACATTAGCTTTAAGGTTAAAATCAGGAATCCTTCCTCCAAAATAGGAATTGTTGGCAGCTCAGCCAGCTATCGAATATTATACAAATAGTGAATGGCCATGAGTGCAATGGTACAAGTTTTTGCACGAGGTGAAAGATAAGAGACTGTCTATTCAACGAGGCGCAGCCGAGTTGAATGGAGCATCTCATCTTTCACCAAATGCAAAATATTGTTCCATTGCACAAATAAACACCATTCACTATTTGTTTTATACAACACCTCGGACGTTAACGAGATTTAAACAATTTTTGTTTAAAGAATAGTTTTTCTAAGCCTAAATCTCAGCGATTTTGTTTGTTTTTTATTGATGAAATTGCAGATAGTGAGCGCGCACTATTATTAAGCAGGCAGCAAACCATGCGCGCACCATGGGCGTACCATGCTTTATGTTTATTGTTACACGGAGTGTAATTTCTGTGGATCCATTCGCACCATTGCACAGTGACTTCACTTAGCTCACAATATACTTTGTACATCGTTAGTGACGTCAGAGTGCAATGGTGCAAAAGGATCAACTGGAGTTGCACGGCTGGAGAATGATGCCGTTCAATGGTACTTTTAGCGCATGCCATGTGATCAAGAATTGACCAATGAGGTTGCAAGAATCTTAGTAGGCGTTGTATAAGATGGGCTAATACTAGATCGGGAGTAGCCACTAGCTAGCACAGGCCTCGATGGATTCAAGGGATTACAAGTCAGCTCTATCACCTACCATCAACATCATCAAACTCCTCTACCGGCTCTGTCTTCACGACCACACCCCTCGCCCTCTTGCTCTGCTGAGAGTCGCCTGCTTCGTGTACCATCTCCCTCTTTACTTGCTTGGAGGTGATGCGTTGCCGTGGTATCAAGATGGGGGCCGACTTCTCGGAGGTGATGGTGCGAGGGGTCATTGTCTTTGGCATGGGTCGCGTTGGCGTCTTGCTGCTGAAGGGATTCCGATTGGCAGGAGAGGACCTGTGAAGAATGATAGGATAGAAGATTACTACTAGAACCCCTTCTCTAACTGTCTATAAAGACCACAAGTTTTGTTTCATACAAAAAGTGATTGACACTGCATGCAATAAGTATTAAACAGGGATGCCAGTTAGAATTGATCAGAGGGCCTGAAAATCACCTAGAATGAGCTATTGTTTACACAAAAAAGCCTAAACTATGGTCTGAAAATAACATGCCAGGGCCTGAAAACTGGCATCCCTGATTAAAGGAACCTGTACATACAAATCGCATGATTGTCTCCCTTGAACAGTATTTATATACAGGTTTCTTAAAATGGATACTGTGATATTCTTTAATAATTTTCAAGGGACTAAATGTTGTCAATTTAAGGAGCAGGACACTGAAGCTAGTTAAAGGGTTTATAAGAAACATACTTTGGCAATAATTACTCTGTGGATAATTTCAAACACTCTTCTTCCAAACTTGCACAGGAATGGCTCTGGCAGGGCAAAACTTTGAACGATTATTTAATCTTCAAATATAGAGGTTGCTCTCACACCAAAGTAACAAGGACTTCATCACACTACTTTGCCCTGATCTTATGGAATAACCCCTCTATAGGAACAAGTGTGTGTTTTCACATGATTCAATAATATATTCAGAGGATAAATGACATTGTCTTACCCAGGGACCTTTATCTTCTTCTTGACAGCCAGCGGTTTCAGGATAGGAACACAGGACTGTGAAAATATGATGGAAAATCAACAAATATAATGGAAGAACAAAAGTAACATATGAAATTCACCTTGTATTTTATTTATTTTATTTATTTCTAAATTTTAGTCCGGGTAGCCTATTTACCAATAAGTAGTGGTCTTCCATGGGGCCCTGAATAAACATGAACATATTTACATCAAAAAGCATAACGTTGATACAGAACTGTTAAAATAAAATTTCATAGTACATTTAGAAAGATATAACACAGCAATAATAGACATGGCACAAAGGAATACCTGTTTGCAAAATAATCATATATCATTAACCTAGCTAGTTCAACTGTTATGCCAATAGGAAAATATTGATTAGGTCGCAATTATGTGAATAAATCAATAATAATATTACAGAACATGCAGGTAGTGTATGTTCGGCTGAGCTATTCACAAATTACAACTTTGTTTAAACAATCTCTTAAATGAATTGACAGAGGATGCCGTTGTCATCAGATTATCTAGCTTATTCCATTTGAATAAAAAAGAAACAATAAAAGTTGTATAAAGTTTCAATGAACTTAAAGGATGAACTACATGTAGAAAAGACGGTGGCTTCATCTACAAGACCTGCTCTGAGATGGAGTGTCAACAAAAAAATGTGAACAAAACTATTTCATTTCCATGTTGCTCAAAAGTGTTTATAATGCTTAAAAACATTATTTGAAATTAACTGTAGGTGTGCAATTATGTCAAGCAATGCCAACACTTAACTGCAGCTTGGTGAATACAAGCTTATTTATCATACACAAATTCACCAACGGTATGTCCGGGTTGATGACAAACTAATACAGTCAACCCTGTCTATAGCGACCGCCCAAAGGAAACACAAAAAGTGGTCTTTATAGACAGGTGGTCTTTATAGACAGGTTCCTTCAGTACATGTTTCAATGAGAAACCATATTCAAGGGAAACCAAAAATGTGGTCTTTGTAGACAGGTGGTCACTAAAGCAGGTTTGACTGTAGTAGAATCAGTTTTGAAAAAAGGTCAAAGGTTATTTACCTCACTGTGCATCTCATTCAGGATGTCACCCAGGAGTTCATCTCCAGCGACGCTTGCATCCTTCTCAGATTTCTTCTTCTGCTTGGCAGCATTCATGAAGAGACTTCTGATGTCACCTTTAGGTTTGCTTGGCTTCTTGGACTGAGAAAAAAAAACAATAATAATGATAAGGTAATAGACCCTTTCTTGTGCCAGCAACTCTGAAATGATAACTGCCCCCCCCCCCCCCCACCCATACCTGCCAACATTTCAAAATAAGAATTAGGAATTTCTAGCACGGTATACCTTCAAAAATAATAAATATGTACCCTTAACAGGCGTTCGCACATGCAGTGGCAGGGTAACTGGCAATACACGGTAAATCTGTTTTTTTAAAGTGAATACAAGTTCGCTGCTCAAATATGCAACCATTCAAAGTACGCATACGTGAACTCTCAAATTGTGGCACATAATAAAACAAGCAAATTTTGAAAAATCAGAATATTCTAAATTTTCAGGTCATAAAAATCCAGAAAATCTTAATATTCCGGATTATTCAGAAGTGTTGGCAGGTATGCCCACCCTTCAGAGAAATCTGAGACTCCGACATTTTGTACACATTACGTGTGGAAGAAGTCAGCAATAACGGTCCACATACATGTATGTTCCCATAGATATCAACTACAGCAGATAAAGATGGTCATCTTTTCAAGGTTCTTGAAATGTTCCTCTAATATTTTTGTTTAAGTCTTTTTTTTTAATTCGGGTAACACATCTCATACATAATACAAATTCAAATGAAACACATGTATTTCAAATTCCAAGTTCCACTGACATGATACAAGGAATGATGATCACAAAACAAAACATGTCTCACAGGGAGACATAAAAATATAGAGCAAAATCACATAATGCTTCCAGAAACTCACCTGTTTATCTTTCTTCGGACCGGATTTGCTGTTTCTTTTTCCTAAACAAGACAAAAAACAGGCAATTGTGGTTAATTTTCAGGTAAAATTAGCTATTCCAGGAAAAAAAATACCCAGATCACCACCCCCTCCCTCTCTTATAATGGGGATCACACATTTGTGTGTCTAATACTCAGAATTGTGTACATTTTTTTCTTTCTAATCATGCATTTGGTATACTTTTTAATGCTTTGAATCAAATGAAAATGCTGAACCTTATTACTAAATACTAATCCAACCTGTCTCAGCAAACAGTATGACAAAATAAAGAAAGACTGTATAATTGGCATCCTCTTACACAAAAGATTTCAGAAAAAGGAGGAATCCAGGGTTTACAAAATTTGTTATTTAGAACAATCTGACATTTTCATTACATCAATTTCAATTTCAATTTATTTGCTCATAAAAATCCAGAAAACTCATGCAAACATTCATAAATCAACAAGATACAAAGGGTAAAATTCACAAGAAAAATTAATAACAAAGTATACATTTGGATTAAGTATGAGAGGGACAGCAAGAAAGGAACAAGCCTTGTGATTAGCTGACCCTGTAACATAATACATTAAGGACGCTACAAAAAATAACAAATCACTTACTACAACATAAAGGGGGGGGGGGGTATGCCTATACATTTAAACAAACAAACTTGGTGAATACCTGTCTAAAATAAAGTGCCTAGATTTTGACTTAAAAACATTTAACGAAACTGCTTGTTTAATATCTGAAGAAAGAGAGTTCCAGATTTGGGGTCCTTGAAATAATATTGAGTTTTTAAAAGATGAGAGCCTCGGTTTGGGTATCATATAGAAGAAAAAAAAATTGTCTTTTGGAGCATCCATTTACACACAAGTTTCCATAAAAGCAGGGAAATAGGGTCCATAACAACTTGTGTTTAGAGGTTGTTGTTTATGAACCAAGTCAATGCACTATAGTGCCCTATCAGGCTATGGTATGGTATTGATCCTCATTACCAGGTCCCTCTGAGAGGACTTTGAGCTATTGGTCCCCTGGTTGTTTACTTACAAGCATGCAAATGCATTCCTGGCAATCACGTAAAAACAAACCATCAATCAATTAAACCCAATTCCTGGGTGGGGGGGGGGGGGGGTGTTTCACAAAGATCCTAAGTTGAACTTCTCTCTAAGTTGGACTTAACAATTATGGAAAGCCATAAGCATCTTTGAAAATATTTTGTAAAATTCATTTTAAAAGGCATAAAATGTTGATTCAAATCATTATATTTTCTATTATCAAGGAGATTTTATGTTCCGTCTTGATGTGGAATTCATAAAAAGTCTGAAATACTTAAATTTTCACTTTTGAATATATTTTACTTTAAGGCTACAAATGGCTCTCCATAATTTTTAAGTCCAAGTTAGAGTTAAGTTCGACTTAGAATCTTCGTGAAACACCCCCCAGGCCATTGATACCTGCACTCTCTCCCTCATCCTCTGGATCTGCTCGAAGATCTTCATCAAATATTTCTCTTCCATCCTCAACATATCCTCCTCCGTCTGAAAATAAAATAAAAATAGAATAAAATAATATTTGGATTAATAGAATACTTTTCCTGAGGATACAAAGCACTATATTACTTTTTCCCAAGTATCGCACAGAATCAAAGTTATTGGATGACAACATCACTAGATACCTTGTTGTTAATCAGGATCATAGCCTTACCTTTGTGTTACTATTGAATGAATTTAGTTTGCTTAATGTTACCAGAATAATAATGGCATGCTTTTGGCAATATATCAAATAAAACATAACATACATAGGGTATGTTGTATCATTAAAAAAAAGGGTAACAAACAAACTTATAAAATTGATTTGTATCGACATGGTTTTACTAGGATTGTTTTATTGTATTTATTACTTCATGTCTAGAGGAAAGGAGATAGGTTCACAACATAAAGTTGAAGGAAAGAAATAAGAACCAGTAGAAGGAATAGCTGTCAGCTATGGACTTCTCACTATGAACATGACGGACAAAGAAAGAGGACAAAATATACAGTTCCTCATTCTACCCTCAACAATTGCTGTGGTAGACAAAGGAACATCCCTTCACTGCTATTATGTAAAAATGTGTAGAACAGGTGTCACAAGCATATTCACCTATTCTACACATTTTTACATGATAGCGGTGAAGGGATGTTCCTTTGTCTACCACAGCAATTGTTGAGGGTATAGAATGAGGAAATGTATATTTTGTCCTCTTTCTTTGTCCGTCATGTTCATAGTATCTATGCTATTGATCTTTATTATAATAGTGTTTTGTCTTTAATTAGCATTCTTACCGTCATCCACGATCCAATCATCATCTTGCCTATCTCGTACGATCTTGGAGTACTCATCTTCATCCACGACATCATAAATATTGCTCATATCCTCATCCTGAAAAATAAACATGTAAGACATACGTTTGAAGTTCTATGAAATATGCTCCAGAAACAATTGCTTCAGTTTACAGTATAAACAAATTCCTAACCCTAATCCTCAACCCAAAATAACACCAAGTTGCTAGCTTTATTTTTGATAGACTAAAATACAAGCAAATGTTGCCTACGGTAAGCATTTATCAAATCATTTCTGATTTGAGGAATTTTCTTTGAGTTAATGACTGAAAGAGTTGAAGCTACAATGATGAAAACAATACTCCATATCTAAGATTATCTTATCTGCAACATTGCGATTCTTAACCTGCCAGTGAAATTAAATCAAAACAAATCAAATATAGCCAGAATGGGACAAATACCACTATGAGATGTTTTTCATCAGAGTAGCAAATTTACCATAATAAAATTGAAAAGATCCATTTTTTTCACAGCAATAATTTTTTACCTCGTCATAAAATCTTTTGCCACCTTTCTTTGCATTTTTCAGTTTCTCCAGAGCAGACAAGCGCCCCGCCTTCTTTTTGCCAACATCACGCATGGAACGTCGAGACAAACCAGCATCTTGATCTGCAGAGTCTGGTTGGAAAAAGAAAAGAGAAGAAAAGAAAGAATTAAGATTATTCAAACTTAGTCTCCTGTGAAGGGAGTGGGGGGGGGGGGGGGGGCTTTGATGTAGATATTACATTTTTTATGGATTCTTCTGAATGCAGGCTTAAGCCTCTAGACCTATATACGTGTAGTTACAACACACGCACGCATACACGATCAAACTCAAAGTCAAAGGTCAATTCTTGGGAGTTCTGACCACATACATCTGTACATGTACATTGTAGTTCCCTCCCAGACGGCCAGATATATGGGAGCTCCATGAATTGACATTTTTTATCGCGTACATGTGCGCTTGTCACAACTATATCTCCTAACATATATGGGCCACACATAGCAGTACTATACTTTGTGTGAAGGAAAAAGCATTAATTAAGCCCTTGACGGCTTGAGGCTGCCTTCAGCAGTAGGGGCGCTGGTCCGAGAATGAGGATCGTCCGCATAAACGGAATATCGTAAACGCGGACAAATTGCGTCCTTAAAATGAGGATTGTCCGTATTTTCGAGGACGTTTTTTTTTATAGGCGCTCTACGGGTTACGGGTTCCCGAACCACGCCCGTGATGCAAAAAATGGATTCGGCGTAAGAAAATAACCCAAGTTCACCGTCGACTTTTGGGTTGTCTGTCTTCCCAAGGATTCATTTATTGCTCATAATAACGTGAAAGTCGTCTCTGTACAAAGTCAATGTAAAATGCATCAAGAAAATCATCGCTGAATCCGTTTTTCGCATTGCCAATGCACAGATTGGAAATTATGAAACGTCTGCAAAAATGTGGATCCTTATTTTCGGACCAGCGCCGCTACTGTTCAAACTAAGGAATGAGTAATTTACAACAAGTAGACCCTATCCACATTTTGTATAGATCTAGATCTAACTGAAGAAAGTAGGCCTAGATCTAGACCCTATTATTTTTTTTAGATTAAAAAGTAAGACATCCTCTGTTGATCAGTTGATTCTAAAAACTCTCAGACAACGCTGGACAACCAAGATTCACTAAAATCTGCACTTTGACTTTGGTGGCAAATAATTATTGCAATAGATCTAGAATCTAGTCTAAGTTATTCAGTTATACTTAGTATAGACCTGAAATATATGTCTATACTAGACCCTATAGATTAGACTAGTAATAAGTTTATATTTTTTATAACCAATTTCCAAAGTTTCAAATTTAATATTTTCTTTAAAAAACAAAAACACACCATTATTTATCATTAATTAGCTGACTAGATCTAGTCATTTCTTACCATTCTCTCTGTCATCCATCACTGGTGCCATCTCTTGTAAACAAAGGCGATAAAATGGATCTATCTAAGTATCTAGACCTAGAAATCTATATTGTTTTGGCTTGGTCCTTGCTGAGAAGCTAAATATGTATCTAGTCTTTCTGGGCCAGCGCGCCGTTGATATTCCCAGCCCGCTAGACTCCCGGGAAAGGCAAGTACCACTTCGTTTCGTTAATTCCACTCGGTGCGACCGGTTGCCCAAATTACTAGTACTTACACAATGGCGCGCCACAAACAAACTCCGCGCGAAATTTGATTTGGACAGGCCCATTTTTCTAGGAGGGTATATTATTTAACAAAGTCATTGAAATCTAATTTCTATTCATATAATTTGTTCACATACAAAGTATAATTATACATTTGTACATTTATTGAAATACATAGAAAATTAGGCATTATTGAATCATATCTCTGACATCCACATTCAATTACAAAATGCATATTTTACATTATGTTTTAATCATCTATCTATATTTAGTCAAGTAGTCCATTCTTAAGTCACTGTAAATCTAATGTTTATAAATATATTATTATCAAACTTATTACATTGTTTTGAATCTCTGTATATATAACATATATATATCTTATATATATATTAAGTTTTTAAAGAATATTTGTAAGAATATAGGACAAATAAATTTCATAAAATGATTGGTAACTTGGCAACATTTTAGTACACGTACCTAGTATATCTCTGCCTTGGATGGTTCCTATTTACGGCTTTAATTAGTTCATGTGAGTATTTACCTGTGTTATCAATTTAAATTATTTATTTGAAAACTTTTCTATTATATTGTGCATATCTATTACTCACATTGTCAGGAAATAGTCAGGAAATTACGTCTGAACACGGTCAAACATGACGAGCGCGAGCTGCAAATGCAATCGAAATCTAGCCAGGGCCAGAGGCAGTAGCCCAGCGCTAGCCAGGCCAGCCCAGAGCGCTCAGGCCCGCTGCAGACTGGGCACTGGGATTACCGGTAGAACTGTGTGTTATATGTTGCGGCGTACTTTGAGTTTGTAGTTGGAGCTAGCGCCGCCGCGCCGGGAGGCGTTATTTTTTTCTGCGGCACAGATTGGGGTTAGGTGCGTGTTGAGCTTATGGGAAAGTTTAGGGTTAGGGTTAAATCAAGACCTCTTTTTAAAAAAAAGCCCCAATCTGTGTCGCAGAAAAAATGACAACGCCGGGAGCTAGTCGTCCTGACGGACGTGGACTACTGTTTGTCTTGGCAGTGGAAATACAGCATCGCACAAGTCGAATCTAAATCAACTGTTACTAGATCTAACTAGGATTCTACTGACTGTGTTCGTAGGGCTTTGTTGAACGACATGAAAGAAGTCGAGATCTATCTAGATCTGGATCTAATTTAATACTTTGTCTTTGATTAATTGATATCATGAACATTATTAACTCTGAGTCTGATACTATTAGTCTGAATAATGATTGAATCCAAAAGTCAACTCAAAAAGTCAAAACAACAAACTTCATCGACTTGATCATCAATGGTGCACAAATTATGAACATGTTTATACATTGTACATGCGGTGACGTGAATGTGACAGTGAACTGTGTATGTATGGACGTTGATGTGTGTACGACTAGTAGTACGAGCTTCAGTATCGTGATTTAAACTTAAATTGAAGGGCATTGTGAGTTTATTGAAACTGATAGCACATATTTTCGACTTCTGCAACATTGAATTGTGTGACTGTGATTGAGGATGGTTGTAATTTTAAAATAAAGAATAAAATATCTACATGTACATTTGTTTTTAAAGAGGCTGAAAAACGCCCCACTTCACCACTAGTAGTACTAGTCTACTGCTATTCAATATCATCTGCACCTTGTCTGGAGAAAACCTTTCCTCATTGGTGACCAGGGAAACAATATCTAGGAATTTTGTCATTTAAATCGTTAAAATTTGCCCTTTGGTTGTTAATTTTTCTGGTAATTTTTCTGGTATTAAAAAAAAAGATATTTTATTTCCTTCCTCATAAATTCACATTACAAGAAATTATCACAATAATAATATGATAATGAAAGACGACACTTCGTGAATTACATCAATCAATGAACAATGAACATATTAGAACAGTCTCAAATTATACATGATGTAATGTTGGATGTACTGTATGTGGCTATGTACTGCCCTCTTGTTACTGAGAGATGAAAACTGCATTTGTTTTGCCGTAGTAGAGTAAGAGAGGGCAGCAATTTCTAAGTTTTTACCATGACTATATCGGTTTTTGAGTATGAGGTTATGAATTAATCACTGGAGTGGATGAGTGCTCCTTTGTACATGTACACTATTCACTGGAAAAGTTAAGCTTTGTTTCTTCTGACTCACAATGTATAAAACTTACCGTAAGAGGAAATGCGTGATAATTTCCATTGTTCTGTCAATCGAGTCGAGATCCAATTAAACCAAACTGCCAATTTGAGATTTGTATTGACTTAATGATCTCATGTTTAAAACCTTCATAACTTTCTTATTATTGGTCCAAATTTATTTCAGATTTTCGCCATTCTTTGTATTTTATTTTTCTGCTTTTTAATTTAATATAAAAAAGAAACCGACAGAAAAAAAGGAATAGAGTAGAGTGTCATGCTTATAATGCACTGATCTCAATAAATACACACCACAGTGATAGCTGCAGGTGTAACTAACCATGAAGACATTTTTGGCTTAGAGTACATTTTGATAGTGCTCCTTATGAGAGAATCAATGAAAAATGGGCATGACACAGGGTAGCCTAATAAGAGATAACGCACCCTTGTTACCCTGGAATGGAGTTGTGTTAAGGGTTTGTAAATAAAGTTTGAGTGTTAAAATACTGTCCCTGATTGTAAATTATTAAATAATTAGTTCATCAAGTTGAACCTTCCTGCAATTTCATTTTAAAGCCATTGTTCATTTCCAGTGTATTTGATTGTACTTGTTGTACTATGCAAATTGTGTACATTCATTGTACGACAGATTATTGGACTTTTGATCTGTCTGCGAGCAAACATGGGGTGATCTTTGATGTAGCGTGCTATTGTCATTGAGACACTGACCTTGTATTGTGTTTACATTTTTTACAATCTACATTGTGAAGATGACTTTCATATTGACTGGTTAGGGTTTGATCAAGTCCACAGTGCTCTTTATTTTCCCAATGCTTACCAAAACAAAAAAGAGGTACTCTTGTTCAAAATATGTTAATGATAATTGTGATGAGAGGGAGGTAATGAGGGAGCGAAAGGGGAAAAAAGGGGAGGGGAGGGAAGAAGGGTGAGAGGGAGGAAGGAAGGGAGAGAAAGGTGAGAGGGAGGAAGGAAGGGAGAGAAAGAGGGGGGCAAGGGAAGGAGAAAGTGAGGGTGGGAAGAGAGGGGAGAGACACTCACTTTGTATTTTGTTTACAATCTACACTGTGAAAATGACTTTCATATTAAGTTGGTTAGAGTTAGATCAAGTCCCCAGTGCTTGTTAATTTCCCAAATGCTTACCAAAACAAAAAGAGACACACTGGTTCAAAATATGTTAATGATAATTATGATAAGAGAGGAAGGGGGAATCGGAGGAAGGGAGAAGGGGAATGGGGGAGGGGAGGGGAGGGGAAGATGGGGAGGAAGAGAGAGAGGAGAGATAGAGAGGGAAGGAATAAGAGAAAGGAAGGAAGTTAGAGTGGAAGGGGGAGGGCGTAACATGAAGACCGAGGGGAGGATGGGATAGATTCTAATGTTCATTTTCTGTATTAGTGTAGGATTCATCAAAATTGTTTCATATTTTCTTTCTGATATGATACCACTTGAGGCAGGAAGTTACCTGGATTTCCTGGATGAGTATTATAAGCTAGCCTATTTCCCAGGTTGTAGTTGGTATAAATTTCCCCACATTTTAGTCTGTAAGTGCAGACTCCAATTTGACACTTACTGTAAGCACAATTCAATAAAGTCTTGAGCTGACCCTAGCTGTCAGTCTCTGCCAATAGGGACTTTTAGAGTCGCACGAAGACAATGGGGATTGCTACGGTCGACGTCCTTTTAATGCACTGCCTTGAATGGACGTCACACGTATCAGTCCACGCAAATCTAAAAGTCCCTAATGTCAACCGTGGACCTACACGTCCATTGTCAAACAGGAGCAGCTACAGAACAGGGCCTTATGGACTGCTGTCTGTGTATAGTCTACAAGCTCAGACCCTGTGATATGTATTACAACAGACAAGAGTTCACGCCTGTAAAGTACAATGTAGGATGTTGCAGTATTACTACATTGTACAATACTATGTTTCATGAGAAAACACATTGCTAAATGTATACTTACAGTACAGTACATGTATGCTCATGGGGGCAATCAAACCTTTGTAACAAGTTTAATATTTGTTTTCCTTAGTTAAATAGGCATTTATTTAAAAAAAAAAAAAAAATTGCATCATACTTAAAGACAGTACATGTGGTGAATGAATGTGAGTTTGGTGGCATTTTTGTCTATCAAACTGATTTATGATTCAAAATAATTCAGGCAGGTGAGTTTTAGAAAACAATTGAAGTAAGACTATGTTTAACCTTTGGACCAAGTGAAGTCATGCCATTATCACCAGCTCTTTGACAGTAAAGAAAGGAGAGTTGACTGTAGTGTAGATCTTCTCAGGACTATTAACATCATTGCAAAATCTTCCATAGGCTTCTGTAATTATAGATCTGCAATGACATGAACACTTTATAGCCTTCATACTTCCTTTGAAGTTGATTTGCACATTTCTGGTTAAGTCTCTACTTTGGTGAGAAAATTGTACAATGTAAACAATATAGTGAAGAGTAATTATCAGTAACATTGTAAAAAAAATACTTCTATGTTTTTTAATAACAAGATCGTCTTTTTTTTTTTATTGCTGTGATAAAATTAAGATTTAATTGTACAATTTTGTTGTATATTGTGTGGAGCCAGAAGGACATTAAACCATTTATTTATTATTTCTTTTAACAGAAAACCGAAATTAGGTATTTTTTTATCAATATTTGTCTTCATACACTTTTTTTTTGGGGGGGGGGGAATTTTTACAGAACTGTGTTTTAAATGACATCCTCTTGCACATTATGATACAATTTATGTAAAAATTTTGCCCTCAATTTTTGTTGGTGAATTTGGGGCTCTCAACACTTTGGAGGGGCTGTAATGCCCTTTTAGCTCCAAACAGACTGTATGTTATTGTTTTGCGTGCATGTGCAGAGCTGCCAACTAGTACGGATTTCCCGTAATTGGTACGGAAATTAACGACCATTACGGAATGTTGTTTAAAATTACGGATTTAAATTTTTTTTTTTTTTTTTTTTTTTTTTTTTTTTTAATTTTCTTTTTTTTCCCCCATTTTTCCTGGAAGACTGTGTTGTGATGATATGAAACTCATTATTTAACAACTTTGTGTGAGTAAAATCACCAAACATGTCAGATAATCATGTGTCTGTGCAATGTTGGCGTGCCGTTTTTATTAGAGTCATAGCGCCGCATAGGAAATTACTGATTTATACCCAAAATTACTGATTTTGAGCCTTGTGATTACTGATTTTCGGTTCTGGAGGTTGGCAGCTCTGCATGTGTGTGTGTTTTTTTTATATTTATTTTTTATTCCAGATCTGTTTTAATACTGGTATGTGATTTCTAGAGCTCTATTGGACCTTTACAGTGCTTTATTTCTCACCACTCGCATACATTTTCACCGCTCAGTAAATGTGTGAGAAAGTATAGAACAATGGCTACTTTTTTTGTTTCATGTTCTTTGTCATTATGCTCTGCTAGGTAATATTACCTGGGAAATCTAGGAATTGTGATATTTATAGGTAGAGTAGAGTTGAGTTCTGGGCATATCATTTCCTTGTGAAAGTAACTATCCACTGCTATCTAGCATTCAAAATTCAGAAAGGTTGATTACATGTACACTGTATGTACATATGAATAGTTTGGCATTGTGAGGTTTTGAAACTATTAGAAGACATTTCAAAATGTTAAAACATGTACCTGTACATGTACAGTAAAAAACGTACAAGCACACAACAATGGGTACACATATGTGCTATGGGACAACACACACATTTAGAATACAAATTTAGTTGAAAGTTGTACACTATTTCAAAATATATTATTTGGAGTGTGAGGTCATTTAAAAGAAACTCCTTTCATTTATAGACATCTCTTTCATAATGTGTCAACTTAAGAATCAAAGAAACAAGTAGGGAAAAGGCGAGCCCTTTATCTTCTCACCTTCACTGGAACTCAAACCTTCTCTTTAATACAAAGCTTGATCAATTGAGTCGATGCATTCCTGCATGGTTTCGTGATGATGATGGCACATTTCATAACAGCTGCTATTCGATTCACTGAAGCTTGCGGTATGCTGTATGAAGTTTGTTTCTTCATTTCAATAATTAATTGCAGTAATTTAATATTTATGGAACTATTAGGGGTTAGCCCTTGGCCTTTCAATATGCTGTTCTTGTATGATCTATAGCGCCTATCATAACTGTGGACATTATTACCCTGGCTTTAGCTCCGGCAACCAGTGGAAGACGTTCAAGCCAGGTTTAACTTTAATTCCGTCATACCCTTAGAGGAGCTACCATTTTCCTTTGGGCAATGAGTCGGCAGCTTCTGAAAATTTGGGCCTGTGTGTATCTCATTTTATAAGATGTTGAGATTCTTTTGATTTTTTTTAATTTGAGGATGTTTCTGATGTCATGAATCTGTCATTCTCTTTTTATCATCCTCAGAAATTTGACACTTTGTCTCTGACAAAATTGAGCATTCTGTTCAACAAACGATATCTTGGATTGGCAACTCCAGTCGGCATCCAACATGGCCGCCAAACGTAAGTTAAGGTCATCGGGTGATGAACAAGATGATCTAGATGAGGTGGGCAGCACTAACGATGTCAATGGAAGCGGTCCAAAGAGAATCAAATTAGGCCAGGTATGTACAACGGTCAAGCTTCGACAGTTGGTCAAGTGAAAATTGCTGTGGGCTTTATTACTTTGTAGATATAAGGTTAGAGTTTTGTGTCAGGTTAAGGGTTAGGTTTAGGTGTAGTGTTTGGTTAGGGGTTGTTCTGTAGTTTAAGAATTTAGTTATTGCAAGATGTTGACAATTTAAGATGCTAGTAAAAGAAGAGCTCTTGGCGATCTGTTGATATCAGTGGTGAAATCATTCAATCAATTGCCACCAAGGTCAAAATCAATATCGTTCGAGACAGCTCTCGAAGTAAATGTAAATGTTTTTTCCATAGCTCTTTTACACGATTTGAATGTACATGTACCTTTGACACTTGTTTCATGCTCAATTTCCTTCCTACTCTATAAGCTAAACTGCAACCCTGAACCAAACACTGTATACTTAACCCTAACCCTAAACCTAGCCCTTGCCTAGAAGTCAATTAATCTAAACTCTAACCCTATAACTCTAACCCTGTACTGTTGATGAAATGAAGCCCGGGTCAATAGCAGTGGTTTCATGTGAACAAAGCAAAGTCATTTAATCAATTGCCACACATGGTCAAAATCAATATTGTCTCAGATAGCTCTTGGAGTAAATGTGAAATATTTTTAGGGCATGTCATTCCTCTAGTTGTTTTTTCCCAAAGCTCTTTTAATACTCCATAGGTAAATTTTTAAAGCATCTTTTATGATCCCATCTTGGCCTGTATTTTGCACTAGCTGTTTAACACTACACTCTTGTATCATGAATTCTTAATGCATTATTGGAGCACTGAATCAATGGAAAATGTGAATGTATTGCATATAAACATAGATTCTACTGCCACTGAAAGCAATGGCATCAAACAATGAGAATAAATTTGCCAGTCTGCATTGTTTGTCATTGTACCAGCAATAATAATTTTCCATGAAGTTGATATCTTGTCTCAAAATCATCTATATTTTAAGCTAAGACTCCCAAGAGTAAGGGTTACATGTAAATGATTGCTACCAGAAGCCAGAAGGTACATTTACAATGCAAGCTGCTCATTCATGCATTAATGTACAATGTATGTATTTACATGTATGTAAAATTGTACATACTGTATGTACAGTATGTACATGTATGAAGTGTTGCTTGTGTGAGGTAATACATTTTTTGTGTCATACATGTAAATGTACGTACTCATGTGCTAGGCTTTATTACAGTGTTGCAGATTCTGTATAGTCTTGCTTCCATGCTAATTATGGGAATTTTGGTAAGGTAAAAAAGGATAAGTGTGATAGTTGCTAAAATCAGGAGCAACTGTTCAAATGAAGAAGAACATTTCTGAATGGCACTTTAAAATTTGACAATACTATTAAATGATGAGGAAGATGAAATATTCTCTATTGATCAGCAATCTTGTCTACTTTAAAAAGTACACGGGTATGAATTCAAGTAATTTTTTGGTCCGTCCCTAGATAAACGTACATTTTTTGTCAAAGATCTAAAATGCAAACCCACAAAAGCTGTACCACATCAAGTTAAAATTTCAGTCATGAATATTGATGTCCCTCCTCCTTAAATGTGTAGTTAAACCAGAATTATAAGAGCGCAGGCTCACATGTCTACTTGAGGCTCTATCTACCGGTATTGGCAATCTTGCCACTCACTACTGGTACATATCATCTATACCGGTCCTCTTGAGACACCCTTTAATTCTTTCTTGAAATTTCTTCCAGCTTGTTGATCCAAACATATGAGAGCATTAGTACAAAACATTGGCATCACATAAATAATAGGTAAAGCAATCTACCACCTGACTGCATGCCTGGTTGCTATGTCAGGCAACCAGGCATGCAAGTCAGGCAGACATCAAACAAAAGCTACAAAGTCATTTCAATACAATCTATTTTCTGACTGCATGCCTGGTTGCTAAGTCAGGTAACCAGGCATGCAAGTCAGGCAGACAATAGGGACTTTTAGATTTGCTTGGACTGATACATGTGTGACGTCCATTCAAGGCAGTGCATTAAAAGGACGTCGACCGTAGCAATCTACATTGTCTTCGTGCGAATCTAAAAGTCCCTATTGAACAGAAGCTACAAAGTCATTTCAGTACACATGTATTCCCAAAGTCTTGAGCGTAGGCTAGATGACTCATCTCACTCCTCACAGCATCATTTATCACAATGAGAAGATCAGCGGTTGAGATGTGTGGCTGCATCCATTAGTGACCAGCATCGATGCATATCTCTCTGTCGCGTGGATGAATAATTGGGTGTGTTCATTATTAGGGGATTTGCATCTTTGTCGGGGTATTGTTGCTATTCAGTGGTTGCTGACCAGTCTTCCTAGCTGAGTATGAAAGGAGATTATTGTTGATTTTACCTTGGGTCTTTTTATTGGATGCCTGCTGCAGTAGATGGCTGTATATTTGTGGACTGTTCAGATGTACATGTATACATCTTAATTGGTACATGTGTTCATTGTTATAGGACTTGCATATACTGTACACGTTGATGCAGATATTCTTTGGTTACTGATTTTTCTGCCATAGTATGACGTGAGCATGAATGCATTGATTGAAAGTGTTGATTTACCCAGGGATTTCAAGATTGATACCAGCTCCAGTGTTAGGGAATTGCTCAGATGTTTTTGGTACATGTCTTCATTAATTGTTTGCATGGGGATATTTGCATAGATGTGGACAAATTGTCATTTGTGTATGGTTTCACCCATATATAGCTACTTGAAAGAGAGATACAAGTAGTTACGTCACAGGAAGTTGTTTCTGATTGGTTAGGCATTTCATGAAGCTCCAAAATACATTTAGTAGTTTCCTATCATAGAACTTGTACATTGGAAGAATGGTTCTATTTGGAACAGCATTATTTAATTTATGACCCATCTCGCGTACGTGTAGATGCCTGTGTCTGTGTATCTAGAGCTCTCAAACGCTATATCGTCTCACTGATCATGTATAGAAGTTGTTGGTTTTTAAAAGCTTACTACATTCTTGCTTTTCTGATCGGTGTGCAGACAGATATTGTTGACAGTCCTTCGATCATGCTTCAATGAGCCCAGTGCTAAACAATGTGCTGTAGGATTTAAGGGTACCCTGTTTACGCTACCATTTGGACTGATCCCATAGGAAAGAAATGAGCCTGCCGCATACTCCTGCGGCAGACTTGCCGCAGATCTGCCGCAGACCTGCCGCAGACAGTCATCTTTTTCACATGCAAATTAGGTCTGCCGCAGACCTGCCGCAGACTTGCCGCATACTTTTTCAGTATGATGAAGAGTCTGCGGCAGGTCTGCCGCAGACTTGGGGCAGACTTGCCGCATACTCTTTCAGTATGATGAAGAGTCTGCGGCAGGTCTGCCGCAGACTTGCCGCAGACTTGCTGCAGACCTGCCGCAGACTCTTCATCATGAATATTCATATCTCATATAGACCTGCTGCAGACCTGCCGCATACTCTTTCATATCCAGTACGTGGCAATAAAGTATGCATGTAGATAGAACCAGTGATAAACTGATTGATACTTCATAATCGATATTGGCAATATCGATATTACCAATTAGGTAATACCAATATATATCGATATTACCAATTAGGTATATTCTATTCTCAATTGTATTAACACCATCACATAGATCATTTGAAGTGTATTCAAGAGTAACATTTAAAGTGACACAGGCTCGTACACATATATATATACTAAATATGTATATTGTTTCTTGGTTAGTAATCATATAATTAATATCAATCTATCAATCTATTGCTAAAAACGTGAATGTAATTGTTACATGATCAGACAAAATAATCTATTGGTTATAATAATGGCAAAAGGAAAATAGAAATCACAAAAAATGATGTGCATTGTCTTAATTTGCTTAACAAATCATGATAAATGTATTTTTCTGTCACACGTGTAAAGTAATAATGAATATGCATGAGATGATTGGTTTCAATTGGTTTCAATTGGCCCTAGCAAAGTGTTTGGTATGACAGAAGCTAAAAAGACAATTAACAGTGCTAATTAACACATGAATTTACAAGATCATGGGCTCAGCCTGCAACCTCATATGGTACTGCATGTCCTACAAAATGGCCGCCTATAGCCTTGCTTCAGACTGTATAATTTCCCACTTTTCTGTGGCAGACCTGCCGCAGACTGTTCCTGTGGCCTACTGGTATGTGGCAAGTCTGGAGCAAAGTTTCGCCCTGCCGCAGACCGTTCCTGTGGCATACTAGTATGCGGCAAGTCTGGAGCAAAGTTTCATCCTGCCGCAGATCTGCTGCAGACTGTTCCTGTGGCATACTAGTATGCGGCAAGTCTGGAGCAAAGTTTCATCCTGCCGCAGATCTGCCGCAGACTGTTCCTGTGGCATACTAGTATGCGGCAAGTCTGGAGCAAAGTTTCATCCTGCCGCAGATCTGCCGCAGACTGTTCCTGTGGCATACTAGTATGCGGCAAGTCTGGAGCAAAGTTTCATCCTGCCGCAGATCTGCCACAGACTGTTCCTGTGGCATACTAGTATGCGGCAAGTCTGCAGCAAAATTTCATCCTGCCGCAGATCTGCCGCAGACTGTTCCTGTGGCATACTGGTATGCGGCAAGTCTGCAGCAAAATTTCTTTCTGCCGCATACTTCGGCATACTCTTTGCCGCAGACTAAAAGTCTGCGGCAGATCTGCGGCAGGTCTGCGGCAGGTCTGCGGCAGGTCTGCGGCATACTTTTCACTTTCCTATGGGATTGTCTGTATACAGACAAAAGGCAATTTCCAGCAAGGCGATTTTTCTCTGGTCTTATGATTTCTCTCCGGTCTGATGATATATCTCTGAGCTAAAAATAATCACCAGATCAGGTGACACGACTTGCATTTTATTAGTTTCCATATAATAGGCTGAATACTAGGCTTACTGAATACCTTGATGTGGTTTGTGGAAAAGAAAGTGGTTTCCTAACACAAGGACTCTTGAGGTTGAGGTTTCTCGATTTGGAAGTGATATTTTATACTTTGCTCAGTTTAGATAGCACAGACTGCTTTGGACGTATTTGTATTCAAGTGTGAACATAGTGTATTGAAACTGTGTTCCAGAATGGCAGATGGTGGTATTGATATTGAAGGTGCAAGGAAGGAGCGTTCAGACTCGATCTCATCGGAAGAGGATTCGGCATGGTCGACATGCTCAGAACACAGTCTGCAGTTCTGTGGAAAAACGGGCAAGGACGTGCCTCCCATTCCCGATTTTGGAAGCGTGAGTTTTTGCTATATTGTCTGAGAAATCTTATCCGGTTTCCAAACTACTAAGATTTACGTGTACATGTACATGTACATGTAGCTACTGTATGCACGAGAAATAACTTGCCAGCTATTGTATGTCAATTTACCTTTTTAACATTCTTTTCTTTAAGAGTTTCTTTCTTTAAATAATGTTTACTAGTATTTCGCTATACAATGATTCTTTATAATACAACCTTTTTTAATGAGTTTCATATATACATGTACTTGTCATATATTTCAACAGCATTATATGAATTAATGCAAGAAAAATTGACTTGGCGTCTACCAGCAAAAAATGTTATATATTGAAATGTAATCTTTATTGATATAGTCCTTTGTACATGTACAGTACATGCATGTTTATACATTTGTATTGTGAATATGTACATGCACTTCCTTCAGTGGTAGGTACATACATTATATACATGTACCTGTACATGTACATGTACATTTGTGTGATATTTGTACAGGTACATGTACACATAATATAGTGTCAAAAAAGTATATGAAAATTTAGGCCTACGTGCATGCATATTTGCACACATACATGTATGTATGTACATGTCAGGCCTAATATATACATTGCATTTGCATACATTAATTGATCATCATGTAATGTACAGGTAACTTGTCACACACCATAATAGAGCATTGTTGTACATGTATACAGCCTCATTATACCACACCGTGCAAAACATGCATAATTGAACTAAGACTGGACATGTATCACAAGTTGCGTTAAAAATAAAATTCTATGATTCATTAGAATGGGGGGTTTTTGTAGGAAATGACCATTAGGGCTTGCTTTTTGATCCTTCAACTTTGAGTTTTAAGGAAATGTGGATTAAAAAGAAAATAGGCCTTCTTTATAACAGGCACAAAGACTCTGTCCTTTTTAATTGGTAAAGGTGTCAATAATCACTTGCTTGGAAATGCAAAGGTCATGGGTTTTGACCTTGGCATGGCACTCATTTAAATGAGCAAGACATTTTTTCTACAATTGTTTCTCTCCGTCCACGCGGTGTTGTGGGTACCTGGTAGGATGATAGCAAGTGCAAACACATAGTATTATTAATCCCACTTTATTTTGATACCTATTCTATATAAATCAAGGCATAATAGCAGAATTCTCCCTACCGCATATACTAGTAGCTAAAAACAAGCAAGCGTAAGTGGCGCTCTATTTTTACTACAGAATTTGCCAGGATTTGCAGTCACATGAACTTCACGTTAAAACGGGCCACACAGTATCAATAGGACAGAATGAGAAAATTTAGTTTGGCCTTAATTTCTAATGATGAAAGATTATTCAAAATGTAGACTTTCGGGCAAGTGGAAAATGGAGAAAAAAATTGTTCTTATTCAGGAAAATTTACTCTTTTCTTCTTCTTCTTTCTGAACCTCTCTCCCCAGCACTAAACAAAAAAGGACACTCCTGAGTTGGAGGTCTTCAATTTGGGATTTTTGGGGTAGTGTTTGTGGGTGGTTGCCTAGCAACTTTGCACAAAACTCCAGAATGTGAGAAATACCAACGACTTTGCTTGCACTGTACTTAAATGCCCCCAATGTAAATAGATGGTGGAGCAACAGGAGTGCCAAGCGTGAACTGACAGACATGAGTGCTACAAGAACGCACTATTATTACTTATAATGAAGAAAAATATACAAAGCGCATTTAATACAAGAAAATCTATCTATACATTAGTAACAAACAGTACATTTTTTTTCTTTCCATATTTTGTTGTTGGTTGCAGGGTCTTGCCAAACCTGCTGTACTAGATGGGTCCTTTGGATCAGAGCAGGAAAAACAGAGATGGGATTTTACACCAGTCACCCTTGAACAAGCAAAGTCTGGTGCAGTACGTAAGTACATCTACCGTAGATTAAAGGTAAAGACCGGTTTTGGAAATGCCCCCCTCTCAAAAAATAAAATGGAAGCTCTTATTACCAATTGATCATGTGAAAGAATATGTTTTGACTAACACGTGATCATACAAATTTTGCTGAGAAACCGCCTACTAATTGATATATTTGGTAAATTATTATATCTATTTGGACCTGATAGATATAATGCATGTGTCGCGCACACGTGCGTAGTCACATATACATCTTTCTGTGTACAGTGCTTGTAACTTTACCAAGACTGGTCCAAATTTCTTATCATTTTGATAATTCCAGAACCTTGCAGTACACACCAATACTTACATGTATATACTATGATCAACCTTTTCTGATCGATTCCACAACCTTTCTTTCACAATGCAATCGCATGACCATAACTGGTCTTTATCTTTAAGCTCTGCAAGTGCAGCTACATTCATGAGAATCAAAACAAAAGAAAATGAGATGGGTACATTACACCAGTCTCCATTGAAGTGGTAATAGGGACTTTTAGATTCGCACGAAGACAATAGGTCTATGCTACGATCGACGTCCTGTTAATGCACTGCCGTGAATGGACGTCACACGTATTAGTCCACGCAAATCTAAAAGTCCCTAATGTCTTGTGCTGTCCTCAAGTACATCTCATGATATACAGTGTAGCCAGAATAATTCGAATAGGAGCAGAAGTGACTGAGATGGGATTTTACACCAGTCACTAATATTGTGAAAAGCAAACTGTGCAGTACAGATGTGCATGTATAACAGATGTGCATGTATATCTGAAGTGGTTCTCAGCAACTGTTGATCATTAATTTGTTCTCTCTTTCACTCTCTATCCCCCTTGCCCCCTCTCTCTCTTCCTTTTTCTCCCCCTCTCACTCTGTACCCCCTCTTACTCTGAACCCCCTCTCTCTCACTGTCTACCCCTCTCACTATCTACCCCCTCTCACTCTCTAACCCCCTCTCTCTCTCACTGTCTACCCCTCTCCCCCCCCCCCCCTCTCACTCTCTAACCCCCTCTCTCTTTCACTGTCTGCCCCTCTCTCCCCTTCCCTCTCTCTCACCTCTCCCCCTTTCACTTTTTCTCCCACCCATCTCTTATTCTCTACTCCCCTCTCTCCTTTTCTCTGTCTCTCCTTCTCTCCCCCCCCCCTCTCTCTCTCTCTCCTCACCCCACTCCTCTCTCTCTCTCTCTCTCTCTATCTTTTTCTCCCTACAGATCGTCCTGTTCGAGTGTATGCTGACGGTATTTTCGATCTCTTCCATGCGGGGCACGCAAGGGTGCTCATGCAAGCTAAAAACGCCTTCCCTAATACATACCTCATAGTAGGAGGTAAGATACTATACTCTATAAACAGTTATTTTTTTTTCAGTTTCGCAAATTCTGTGAATCACTCGCTGATTGCGAATTTAACAACATGCGAAACACTTTCCAGCAAGTAATGTTGCATGTCGAAATCATTAACTTTTATCCTGCCATAATGAATACAGCCTAATGCCACAGGACTAATCCCCATTATGCCAAGCTTCAAATCCCCCTGTGCCAAATTTATTTTGAGATAATCTGATGGTGCGATCAATAGCGCGTGCAAAGCACTCAGCACAGTACAATAAGCATGAACAATAACTGCTATTACGAATGCAAGAATGCATGCATTAAGCAGCTAAGCTGTGGCTCGCTCGCATGAATTAAGCAGCCAATCGATAGCGTGCTCGCGTGTACAAAGCACTATAACAGTAGCATACAAGCAGCCTTATGGCAGGATATGAGTTAAATGTAAGCATCGGTACAGTATAGCACAAGCTGTCACCAGGTCATGCAGCACAGTTGAGTCCATAATGGGGCACTTCAATATATAATTTTCTTTCCTCCTGAAGTAATTCTTAAAGGCATTGTTTAACAATGTTTCCAGTTTCACAAATCTGAGATGCATGGCCCCATATGTTATTAGTGTCTGTAATATGGTGTTAAATATTGAAGCCCAAACAAAATTGTGCTTCAAATAATCATGAAGTGCTTCAAAAAAGTAAATATCTTTGAGTGACGGGTTTTACCATACCGGTAATCATTTTCCCCAATAGACTAGTTTTATAAAAGCTGTTGAGAAACCATTGAGAAAACCATTTCTGAAATTTCGAATTTCAATCATAAATATCTTGATAATCAAACATGCGATTGGCTTGTAAAAATGATGGGATTTATTTCTGACCTAAAGGTGATTATGATTGCAGCATGAGCTAAATCCAGGATTTCGTTTAGAATCAGAGGCAAAGTTACCTAATAATTTTAATGTACAATATGATGATTGTGATACTCAGTAATGAGTTCAGGATCCACAAAAATAGAATAATTATTATTGCAAGTATATCATTTGTAGTGGTTGTGGCTTTACGCAAATTTAACAACTCACAAATTTGTTAATATTGAAACCCTTGCTCCTGGAAAATATCTTGTTTGCTTACACATTATTACCCTTTTTTCCACCTCTAGTTTGCAATGACGAGCTGACTCACAGAAACAAAGGCAACACGGTTATGAATGAGTGGGAAAGGTATGAAGGGGTCCGACACAACAGATATGTAGATGAAATCGTTCGGGATGCCCCATGGTCCGTCACTCCGGAATTCCTGGAGAAACACAAGGTGACTTGTTGTTGTTTATTGTTTATCGTCCATGTATGGAGATTCGTCTTTTGTACTTGTATTACCGTAGAAAAACAAATAGATAAAGAGATACTTAAGTGTGCATTCTCATATTAGTTATTGAATCCAATGACCAGGATAATAATAATTACAATGTAAAGCCTTTAGAAATGTAGTGTGAAGTGCTATACAAATGAGATTACTGGTATTATCATTATCATTAATTTTTGTTGAAGATCAGAGAATAGGTATTCAAATTTACTAATTTTTAGATTATAATTATCATTGTTGTTAATTTAGTATCGTTATTGTTGTTAATTTAGTATCGTATTTTCATCATCATCATCATAGTTAAGGGGTTTGTAAATTTCTTCCTCATTTGTTCAAGTATTGTAAAATAAGATGCACTGAAGTGCTAATATTTTCAATTCACCTTTCACCTTTGACCTTTCAACTCACATCCATTTTACCCCCAGATTGACTTTGTAGCACACGATGATGTGCCTTACGGAGCTTCAGGCACAGAGGACGTCTACAAAGACATCAAAGCGGCTGGTAAATTCGTCGCCACTAAGAGAACAGAGGGCGTATCCACATCGGACATCATTGCAAGGCTCGTCAGAGATTACGATATCTACGTCAGACGGAACCTGTCGAGAGGGTATTCGGCCAGGGACCTCAATGTTGGCTTATTTAATGTGAGTTATGCTTCTCAAGCCTGATAATTACCCAATTTAATTCGGTGCCCCGATTTTTTTTTTTGACTGATTTTTTTCCCTGATTTTTTCTTTTCTTCCCAATTTTTTTTTTCCCTCCAGATTTTCCCCTTATTTTCTCTTTTTTCCCCTATTTTTTGCAATTTTGTTTACTCAAGGGGGGGAGGGGGGCGTGGTTGAGGGAAAAAAGTGATAGATAGTATAGTATTAATGACTGCTTTGAGAGAAATAGTTGTTTTTATACGCTCAAGGGAAGGTTAGAATTGTGCTATTGCCCGAGGCGTGCCGAGGGCAATAGCCCAATTGTAACCTTCCCGAGAGCGTATAAAAACAACTATTTCTCGAATATTAAAGCAGTCATTAATACTTTTATATGCCGAAAACAAAAGAGTCAACTAATGACACCACCTTGGCCTTTCTATAGTTTATCTGCACGGTTGTTTTTTATGAGAGTATCTTTGAGAGTAGACTAGATCTAGATTCTAGTCTAAGCAAGATATTTTTACAATTTTGGGGGTGGGCCGGCCCTGTGGGGAAATAGGAGAAGAACCTGCCTCTTCATATGACACCTCACTTATTGAGTATCACCTTCAGGATCACAACAGATAAAGGTTTGAATCTCGAATTGAAAAAAAAAACTTGACTTTTTTTGCATGGTCTTGCAATGCACGTAGACTGCATTGCGTACAATCTCTACGGGAATAATTTTAACACACAACATCGGGTGCGCTGACAACTAGATCTATTTTCGTCTAGAGTCTATACGTCTATGCTTTTTCAGCAACTAAACGAACATGTTTATGGATAATTTCACGTACCCTTTTTGTTGTTCTTGCTGTCAGCGAGTCTTGCATTTGATAAGTTGAAATCTTGGGAGAGATTCTTGAGCCATTTTTGTCTTGTTGGGAATTGTCTTGTCTTGTATGAAAATACCGACCAATTTTTCGCACACATACGGTATCCTCGATCGCTCAAACCATTTTTTAACATGTAAACCTATGGGGTAACCATGGAGACTGACCTATTTTCCCAATAACCATGGTTATTGGAAAAATAGGTCTGTTTTAATCATGGTTACTGCGAATTTTCGGGAACAGTTAAAGTTTATGAATGCAATTTCGACCAATCAGATTGCTGGATTACTTAAGTGAGGTATATAATGCTCACTATCACCCCTGGCTTCTTCTTTTTTTCCTTCACTGACCTGTCGGATACGTAAACCTGACATGTCTCGGGTATAATCTCATGTTCTCCTTGTATCAAATGATTCACGTGTGAGAGACCATCTGATGTTCTATCCATGATTTCTGGTAAATTTCCGATAGGAAACAGCCATAGCCCCCCTTTGTAAAGACCCTTCGTGAGGACCCTATCAAACCGATGGCTCCCCACAACAATCTCAGTGCTGAATGTTGTTCTCTTTGTATTAAATGATTCACGTGTGATAGACCGTTTGATATTCCATCCTCGATTTCTGGTAAATAATATGATTTCCAGTAAATGATAGTGTAAATGTCTGCAAGGATATCTAGTCAACAGCTATAGCTCCCCTTCGTAAGGACCCTTGCACCTCCATAGCTCCCCACACAACAATCTCAGTGCTGAATTATTCTGGAGTGTAGCATGGGTGCAGACTGTTGTATTTACACAACATAGGTTTTACATGTGTTTAGTACAGGTTGCCATTTGTAGAATTTATGCCTAGGATGGGTATCAAAATTAGTTTTACGTTTACACTTGTTTTATACTCCACTTGAGGAGGTAAAAACGTTACAACAGCTTAGTATTGCTAGTATCTTGCAATTTGTCATCTAAAATCAAAGAAATCTGACAAAATGTTTTTGGAGGCTTGCCAAACCTATACATGACCTTTAACCCTTCCCTGCTAAGGCAATCATTGAATGTATGATACATTATATTCCACATACTAAGAATGTTGCTGTACGATTGGTCAAAAGTAAAACAGGTGATAAAAGATAGTTCCCCCATCATTGATGGGAGAAAAAAAGCGTATACAATTAAAGTGTGTTGCACTGTGTAGATAGGACTTCTATCTTCAGTGAAGACAGTAGCCTATCTACACAGTGTAACAAACTTTTTGCTTCTCCCAGCAATGATGGGCGAACTATCTTTCATCACGTGATTTACTTTTGACCAATCGTAGAGCAAGATTCTTAGTATGTGCAATATAATACTTACTTTCCCCTACTTCTTACAGGAAACCAAGTTCAAAGTTCAAGACAGCGTTGACAAGGTCCGACAGAGAGTGAGGAGAGTGGAGAGGAGATCGAAGGAGTTTGTTCATAAGATGGAAGACAGGAGTATCAACTTTCTACAGAAGTGGGAGGAGAAGTCTCGAGAGATGATTGGTAACTTTCTGGACCTGTTTGGTCAGAATGGTCCTCTGGTGAGTAGAATTTTAAAATCAGTGTTAGGAGTCCCCCCCCCCCCCCCCCCCTCCTTCAGGCTTGTTCAAACATGATGCAGTTTTAGGTCTTCTTTAAGATGTAAACTTATGGTAAATATTTGAATGAAGAAAATGAAAAATTGAATCATTTATTTCCATTATCATGTCAATATATCCAAATTGCATATCAATTGATATTTTAAGGTCTTCTTTAAGATGTAAACTTATGGTAAATATTTGAATGAAGAAAATGAAAAATTGAATCATTTATTTCCATTATCATGTCAATATATCCAAATTGCATATGAATTGATATTTTAACATTCAAAATATTTTTAAAATATGAAAGTATAAACCATAGTACAAATGGAAAATGGTGCATCAGTATAAGCCGAATTGGCAGTAAGGCTTGATAATTGAATGCACCAGGCACACAAGTAATAATAACATTGGCTGTTCAGTTCAATTTATTTCTCCACAAATGCATTGAAATTGAAGACAAAAATGGCGGGGGGGGGGGTTGCATTTCAGTATGAGAGATGAGATCTAAAATAAATGTTGCATTATAAAGAGAGAGAGAGGATGTTTCTTGTAAAGTCTTTTAAATGAATTGTTAAGTGGAACAGACTGTAAAATGAGGCCTTTCTAAGATTTGCTCTACAGCTGTCAGATGCTACATAACAGATGTGAAATCCTAGCATGCAAAATAAATTTTAAGGCTTCATTTGTGGGCTAGAGACACTTCAAAAACTTGAAACTTGAAACATTAATGAGTGCGCAGACATGAGAACCCTTAAGTTTGTTTTGCAATGTCAAAATGACACTGCCGCCTTTACTTATGAAAGTAAAATCGTTCTAGCTCATATTTTGATGGATTTTCTGCATACTTGATCGCTTAGAATATGAGGAATCAGATCAGATCAAGCGTATTGGTTTATATGATAGAAAATTCTGTCAATTTCAGGCAAAATGTAAGGTGCCCAGGGACCCGTTTCACAAAAATTATCATCAGTGACAAATGACAGTTTTTGTTATAAGCTACTGAAATCCTTGCTTCTGATTGGTTATCAGCAGATTTGTCACTAATATTTGTCATTTGTCATTGAAAAAAGGCTTTATGAAACACCCCCCAGATGGAGGGCTCCTCTTCTTTCTTTCCATGTAGTCTATCTTTTGTCACAGACTTGCATCACAAGCAGTCCTTTGAACAAAGTCCATTCTGTCGTTTCTTTTGCTTTATTCAGAATCGCATGTTCCAAGATGGCAAGCGGTCTCTCCAGAACGCCATCTCACCTCCCAGTAGTCCTAGGCCTGGTAGCCCCAGCGCGTCCTACTGGGACATCGAAGACGACGTCGACTACGAGGGCGATAGCGAAGAGGAATACAAGTATGGTCTTGGGCAGGCGAGTCTTGTTGTTAGAGACGATGATGAGGAGGAGGAGGACGAGAAGGAGGAAGAGGACAACAAGGAGGAGGAAGTGGAAGCGGAAGAAGACCAAAAGAGAGATACGCAGGAGGATGATCGCTATAGAACCAAGATACCCTCACCGTCGTTGTCTTCTGGTGAACAGCTGGCTTCGCATTGAATCTTGCCTCGTGTTTCTCAATGAAACTCTAGCCCTATCATCCAGGCTTCGGAAAGAATAGATATGAGGACTGAAAGTAGGATGAGATCCTACAATTTTTATCTGGATAGAAGCACGGGATGACAATTAAACTGAATTGAATATTGCTGATTATGAAAAGACAAAGTTCTCACAAATCATCAGTCTGATAATATAGCCAAGCCAAGACAGCAAAATTCAATACTAAGACTAACCCATAGGTAGCCATGAAGATTGTTTTCTGCAGCAGCAGCATACTATTCATATTTTTGTGTTGTTGAGTGCTTTGTTCCTTCAGCTTCCGTTTATATTGTCCGATTTTGGCTTTCTGTTCATTCTTGCAATTTACTGTGATTTACTGTGATGAGTACAAGGCGAAAAGGTTTAGTACATGTACGTCTGCATTCATTGCTAAAGCTTGGTGCGTTATAATGGTCATATATCACGTTAATGCCATCATGATAACCTTTTTATCTGTTTGGAGCCAGAAGGCTGTTACCTCACATACTTTAACACAGAGCTAATGCCCTTCTGGCGCTGAACAGATGAGTTTGGAAGGATCCTTCAACCAGTAGATGTCATAAGAAGTGAGATTAAAGGTATGCAGATGCCGCATGCTTGCTTGCCTTCTCGTCAAGAGGGACTACATCATCTATGGGCAGCCAACACCGTCTTTGGGCAGCCAACACCGTCTTTGGGCAGCCAACACCGTCTTTGGGCAGCCAACACCGTCTTTGGGCAGCCAACATCGTCTATGGGCAGCCAACGTCGTCTATGGGCAGCCAACGTCGTCTATGGGCAGCCAACATCGTCTATGGGCAGCCAACATCGTCTATGGGCAGCCAACATCGTCTTTGGGCAGCCAACATCGTCTATGGGCAGCCAACATCGTCTATGGCCAGCCAACATCGTCTATGGGCAGCCAACATCGTCTTTGGGCAACCAACATCGTCTATGGGCAGCCAACATCGTCTTTGGGCAGCCAACATCGTCTTTGGGCAACCAACATCGTCTTTGGGAAGCCAACTTCGTCTTTGGCCAACCAACATCGTCTATGGGCAGCCAACATCGTCTATGGCCAGCCAACATCGTCTATGGGCAGCCAACATCGTCTTTGGGCAACCAACATTGTCTTTGGGCAGCCAACTTCGTCTTTGGCCAACCAACATGGAAAGTATGCAATGGCCAGTCTTTCATACAGGAGATATACCTATTAATTACTCACGAAGAAGAGCAAAGCAGTCGTGTTGTGGAAATACATTTTATC
This sequence comes from Strongylocentrotus droebachiensis, assembly GCA_035222895.1. Taxonomy (NCBI): domain Eukaryota; kingdom Metazoa; phylum Echinodermata; class Echinoidea; order Camarodonta; family Strongylocentrotidae; genus Strongylocentrotus; species Strongylocentrotus droebachiensis. Next base: position 36,110 of record JAVYIG010007029.1, on the reverse strand, counting down.
ATGTAAAATTTTTGCTTTTATTTCTGTCTGATTTTGCTGTTCTCCATTCTTTATTTATCTTGAAGTGATTTTGATTGGGATTCAAACACATATATCATGTCAAAGATGGTATGAGAAATAGAAATGTGTGTGACTGGGCATAATGGGTATTACACTAAGTCCATGTACATGTTTGTACACGCAACCATGCTTCTATTTCTTCAGATTTAATTGATACTTGCTTCTCTGTTAAGTGAGTAAATAATTCAAAGAAAATTAAGTTTTTGTATGAGCTTCTATCATTCATACACTCATTATAAAACAGCTCAAAGAACATCTGGGACCTGTTTCACAAAGCCTTTTTTCAATGACAAATGACAAAAATCGGTGACAAATCTGTTCATTACCAATCAGAAGTAATGATTTCAGTAGCTTATAACAAAAACTGTCATTTGTTACTGATGACATGTTTTGTGAAACGCCCCCCCCCCCCCCCCTGGATATTAAAATGATTTGTTGTTGTCCATCGTGGTGTAAAATGAATGTCTTATATTATTAAAATCACAATTTTTTTTCTCGCCCGGATCCTTTAGGATCACTTATCAAATTATTGTCATTTTTATTGGGTGTTATCATTTAGTTACTATGTAATGGAATATTAAAGGATATCAATGCAATACACAGGGTATAATATTTCTCTGCTAGTTATAGGAATAATTCGCATTTAATGCATAATGTCAGCATTATTTGTATTTCCATATCATTGTATCCACCATATAGGTATTGTAAGGTCATATTAAACCTCCTGTTATGTTAAATATTCAAGTTAGTAGTAGAAAGGCATCAGGAGACATGCATATCGTAACACTGTGTGAGGAAGATAAATTATTAAGGGTTGTAATCCTACTGTATATGCAGGTTATGTTACTCACTTTAAGTCGGTCCAATGATGTATGGAGTGCAAAGTGCAAGTCCTAATTCTTTTCAAATTACTATAATTGTGTAACAGAATGAATAGGTGTGACATGCCTTGTTTGTTCATTTAGTTACAGAATTATGGTAATTTTGACATGATAAAGAGGTTGACAGTTGGCACTCCGTAATAAATCAATGGATGAATGCTACTGTTAGTCTGACTCGAACCTAGATTACAGTTGCATACATGCCAACATTTGAAAATCAGATCAGAAATCTGTACAAATTATGCTATTTAAAAAAAAAAGAGGAACAATCCAAACTCTCCTATTCAATACTACAGACAAATTTGTACAGGAAGAGGAACACCTGCATTAAAATGATAATTATCTTCTCCCAAAAAGAGGAATGTTCCTCTTTAATCTGAACAGTTGGCATGTATGCAGTTGATATGCCTTTATTAGTACTGGCCTATTATTTCATGTTCTGTTACATAGGTGTCACATATAAAGATATTATATTACCAAAGAGTAACTCATCAACCTATTGGCAAGGTATATTAACTATATTACTGAAGTATTTAAATTCCCCCCTAAAAAATATTCTTCCATTTCACTTGTACATGTATTTAGTAACAATTACAATGTTTTATTTTCTAAATCTTATATCTTATGATAACTTAAATATGAGATGTATATTTTCTTTTTGAGGCAATTGATGGTTAAAGATTTAGGTACAAGTATTTTTCTTTCACATTAATTGTTTATATTTCACTGTTTACTGCTTACCATAATACTGTCAATGCAAGTTGTGAAAATTTTGGTATCTAACAAAATCTATTTTGCAAAATAAAAAAACTCACTAACTTGATTTAGATAATTAGCTCTTACACGATGACAAATTTTCATTTTCACTTTCTGATATTTATGTCTTCATTTTTCCAACGAATATTATGTATTATGTACATACATTTACAGGATAGTCATATTTTATTGATAAGCTTTATAATTCATGTGCATTATCTGCAACTTTTTTACAGTATCAGTATTAAATTAGCATTCTAAATCTCGTTTGTTGCAAAATAATCTAAACGATTACATTATAAGTTTCATCTGTTATAGTCTTGCATACCAAACCAAATCGTCCTTGTTTTCACGAAGTGACGGTAGTGAGGAAAACCGTCACGAAATGTACATGCCCAGGAAAACTATGCCAGGGCCTGTTGTAAAAAAGGGGCATTGTCAACTTGGATTTGGTATCAATTATAACTCTGTTCCATAAGAGATACGCAAATTGCAACTTTGTGAAGGATGCATTCACATCCCTTTCTGCCTAGCTTATTCAAAGTTGAATGAATGAATTGAATGTGGTGGAGGTTATTTTACCTGACTGCTAAGAAAGCATAAATGCTTGTAAGTAAGCAACCAGATGGTCGACGGCTTTAGGTCCTCTCCGAGGGTCCTGGTAATGAGGATTAATGCCTTACCAAAGGGTACTAGTGCATTGACCGAGTCACCGGATCACGAGACTACTGCTCTACCGACTGAGCTATCGCGAGTTTTAGCTTATAATTATACACACATGGACCTATACATTTTCTTGCCTTCGTATTTGCTGAGAACTTGAATTCAGTCATCCCATATCATTGTAATGAATTTTAATTTTGATTACTTGCAAAGAGATGCAACAATCTCTTACTCACTATTTGAGGTTTTTTAAAACAATTTGTGGAATATGCGATTAGCCGGGCGTTGTTGATCATTGATGAGCAGTTATTGAGAGAGAAATGTGCTTTTGTGTTTATATATACTGGTTCATTTTCATTTAAGTCTCTGCAAATACAGTTTTTATGCTTTTAAACAGATGGGACTAACTTTTTAATTGCTATTCCAGAAGTTGTCAGTCATGAGCAGTTATTGAGAGAGAAATAGCATTCGTGCTCTAACTATTAATAATGGATGATGAATCGTAACAAATTATGGATTTATCTTGCATGCCAAGTCGCAATACTTGAAAGGTTTCTCAATATTGTAAAAGATTCTGCTTTGATATCAGGAAAGTAATCTGACACAAATGATCATATGTGGCATAAAATTATTGATAAAACACCGGAAAACAACTTATTTAACATGTTTACCATTTTGTTTACCGGTACTCCTTATAATATTTGGGGTAGGTTCTGTAGTGTTGGAACAATCCTTTAATGAACTATCATATTCTTTTCTATATTTCCTACTCTTTCCTATGTAGGATGGCGAGTTTCATCAATTGTCAATTTTAAGGCACAAAAATAATAATAATTTTTTTTAAATTGAGGCACCGCCAGTTTTTATTGCAGGATTTGTCTATTAATGAATAATATAACTTTTCTTAAAACCATTTGATTATCATGTGTTAGTACATATATCATGTATTAGTACATTAGAACATGTATGTGGATTACATCGAGAATGTAATTATTTCAAGAATTGATTTCTCATGTCTTATTTTTGAAAAATAAGTGGAAAATATGAATGAGATATAAATTCAAACATACAAACTGACTCTTGAAACTTTATTTTTCAATTTTTGTTGGGGTAAAATGCATTTCGTTGGAAATTTAGAGAAAAAGAGGTGTATGAAGAGGGAGGAGTTAGAGAGAGTGAGACAGAGAGGGAAGGAAGGAAGGAAGGAGGAAGAGAGAGAGGGCAGGGGTGGGGGAGGGGGAGGGGAGAAAAGGGCATTACTGAGAAATCGGCAACTAATGCATTTTTACCCTCTCTAAAACTGGAAGTTTATGTTACTGCGTGACTGAACGTCTCCGAGACGGTTTAAAGATGTAGAGAGAATGAGAACGGATGGGAATGCTGATAGAAATTAATAATTTGGAACCCATCTCTCCACTCCCCCCCCCCCCCCAAAAAAAAAAAAAAAAAAAACCTAAAGGAGTAGACAGAAGTTGATATGTCACAGAAGGAAATGGGCAACAATTTTATCTCAAATCTGAAGTCAACCAACAAGTTTGAACGGCAAACAGCATACAAGCACTCTCTCCTGTATCTTTCACTTTCTAATACATGTACTCACAAATTGTACCTTTCAATTTCAATTATAGGGATACAACTAAGTTGAACTTGACCCCGAACCCAACCCTATACATAACCAACTCTACATTTAACCCAATACCGGTACAACAATCTGTTTACTGATGCATTTCAATTCATGCATGTTCCCCTCCTTAGCCCCTGGTTACCCGCCCCTTCATTCACCTGCTTCAAATAACGGCATTTCCTGGGATGGAATCCACATCCACTCTACATTCATTCATTGTTGCTATGTCGGGAAAAACTTTTGATAAAAAAGTATGCATAAAATGAATAAATAGGTCTCATGGAATCTTATCAATGACCCTATACTTGTGAGATAAATAAAGCCGGGAGTAATTGTCACTGGAGCATACCGGTATGTCATATCAACCTCTCAACATTCACCACACTCGAACAGGACAACGGAAGAAACAAAATTTGTTGGAATCATTGATTTATTGTAGTAAGGAACAGTTCAATGCACTCTTTTTAAAACTACTACAAGTGTAGTCCCTGAAAAGAACCGTCTCAGATGAAATTAACAAGCTCAAGAAGTGATTTCAGATAGGTATCTTAACTCTTCAAATGCATGCAACAAGTAAAGGAGACATACTAAACAAAGATCATAATGCAGGTACATGTATATACAAATAATGAAAGTAGAGAAAAAGAAGAGTGAGAGAGAGAGAGAGAGAGGAGAGAGAGAGAGAGATATAGAAAGAGACAGAGAGAGAGAGAGCGCTAGCAAAATAATTTTACCTTACATAGAAAATTACGATACTATTAAAAACAGAACACAAAGGAAAAATCAAAGGAAAAATTCAAGACAATCAAATTTTGGTTTTATGTACAATTTGTACAATGCATGTATAGGACTCTAGGAGATATAATAGGAGACAAATTACACGATTCCTAATCTTACTAATGATGTGAACACGCAAGAATACCTTTTGATCTACATGTACCCTAACACAAACAAACAGTAGTGAATGCTATATCAGATATAGTGTGTGATTCTACTAAGTATGCCAACAGAGGTAACTTTGTTTCTCATTGTTTTGTACTTGTGTATAAAAAGGATTTAGCATCAGTTTCCCCGCAAGAAGGACCTAACAAACTTGTACTGGCAATAGCAGCCTTCTTGCCGGTAGCTGAAAGTATATTCTTAGCATTCACAGTTTGTAGGATACATCGGTATTATCACATCAAATAGCAGCATTCAAATATTTAATTAATACCTGATTGAAAAGAACTCCATTGCAAGATAAGGAGAATTTTAACATGCCCTGACTCAAATGGTTAATATTCACAGAAATTAATATCTAAAAAAGTTTAGACTCAAGTTTTAGTCGAGAATATATACGGTATTCTGCAGTAAATTAATATCCTATCTTATACTAAGACTAAACAAAATTCTGAGTGTAATATAAGAGAACAAAATACAACCTTGCATCTGAATATAAGCATCATCACTACCAAGGTTTAAATGGTGTATATTTTACTACATTGTACAAGGTACATGCATAAACAAATGATTGTATTCCCCTTGTGGATTCTCTTACTATGTCTCAATATAAATCTTGTCTTTTTATGGAAGTAGAGAATTTTTTTTATTCTTCCAATTACAACAAAAGCGATTTTGGGAAGCTTTTTGCTAGATATTTCTTTCAAGAGAATGTTGCTATACTCCCAGAGTACGGCTACATAATCTGCATGATTGTGGAGTGAAACTAAAGTAAAAAAGCACAATGAATGTTAACAAACAATTAATCCAAGACTAAAATTTGCCTTTTCTCCGTGATAATTCACCAGTGGATGCATGCATGTGCTGATAAAACCATGTAGCAAGTTAAATGTATGAGAATTAAGCCTGCCCCCTCCCCTTCACTACCCTACCCTACCCCCACCCCATTTTTTCTAACAATATCCTTACAAATTTGGGGAGTTTTGTGGAGCTTTGCATGAGATCATGGCGGCCTCTGCAAAACACTCTTTGGTTTTAACTACAGGACAACACAATGTTCTGCATGATACATACATTAAGCATAATCTAACATCTTTATATAACTTAGATAAACATGTTGGTGACACACGAATAAGGTAATACATGTACATTTTTAGGTATTAGGTTGAGAAATCATAAAATCTTATCTTCATCTTATCATCAATGGTTTGAAATAGAAGTTGCATCAAGCTACATGTACATATTAGCATTCATAGAGCAGAACTTCAAAATTCTTAAATGAACTTCATGCGTGACATTATAAAAAGAGTCTCCGAAATAATTGTGTCTAAAGAGGTCACCTGACTTTGGTAGGGAGGTCATACATTGTATGTACATGTACAGCCCCAGTCAAACCTGATGTGGTAAACTGCCTCCAAAAAGCACCGCAGAAAATATGTAAACTGACAAAATGTTCTAGCGTTTCAAGTTTATATTTAATTGTATCCTACAACAGTAACAATACACAGATCATTTGGAGCGCTTAGTGGCATTTTTTGCACCCAGCCACTTATTGTTTTCTTTTTAAGACCACCCTTGCCATTCATTGAAGAGTAAAATGCTTTCTATGTTTTGTGGCTTCTGCCTCCGTTGTTGGCTTTAGGCAGTTTTAATACAATGTCAGGTTTGAATGAGGCTTACTTTTTATATTCTTTAAACCAACTGATTTGCATAAGTGTACATGTATTCTTGCAAGTTGCAATGCAAAATTCCAGGACAAGTGTTCTTTTCTTTTAAAAGTAATAATATACAAACAAATTTTATGGAAGTTATGAATATGATCAGGATTACTAATTTGAACAATCTATGAAACTTTGAAGCACTACTGGTCTTTACCCCTCCTTCTATAAACTGAGCTTCAAAATAATGTGTCGCATGAATTAGATTCCTTATTATATTGTCCAAATTTAAGACATTCAGTGTGATTTTTTAAAAGAGAGCAAATGTAGAAGTAACCACATAATAAATGCATTTTGATTTAGTAAATGACTTCACAAGTATGAAAATAAACAGTAATACCAACAAATAAATACTGAACAAAAACAAAAAATTGGTAAAAAAATAATTCCTGAATTCCATTCATACTGCTCGCACCCAATCAAATCAGGAAAAAAAAAATACTTTAAATCAAACTTAATTACTGAATTTACTTCCACCCAAACCCCTGAAAAAGCCAACCATATAACACCTTAAGAATATCTCCCCATGCAACATGTGTACTTCTCAAGTTCTCATAATAAGGTAAACATGGAAAAGTCTGTATAATTCCATAAACAATCAAATTCCTACAACCGGTATTACAACCCTGTTTGTTGTTGTTTATTTTTTTGTTTACCACTACCTACATGCTTTTCATATGGAAACATTGTGTAAAGATTTAAGCTACAAAACCCTGGATAAGAACGCATTCACAGAACTGGTTACTACTCACAAGAGCCGCTGGTCTTTGACTTCATCCTCTGTTAAAAACATGTACAGGGGATCAACACAGGAGGGCGCCCTCTCACGTTGGCGGGTCTGTCTTCTTGAAGCCAAACGACAGCTTAGGGCGACTGCTCTTTTTGTTCAGGATAACCTCCTGTTCGGCCTTGTGACGCCGCTTTTGCTCGCGCTCAAACGCCTGGCGCTCCTCGTCCATTTTGCGTTGCCTCTCCACCATCTCCAAGCGTTCCTCAGCCTACAAACCAGAAAGAGAAGGAAGCATGTGAACGCAAGGCCAAAAGACAAATGTTTCTTCTCGAAATATAAAATTGAGGGAAATCCCTTTTAACAGTCCCTGATCTCCCCTAAAATACCAAATCTATTTACTTACCAAAAATTGAACCCCCGAATTAGCAAAGTGTGTATTTAAAAAAAAAAAATCATAATTAGCCTCTTTTTTTATTTTATTTTGTACAGAATAATGGACATAATAATACAGATGACCCTCATCATAATGAAATAATTGTCTCCAACTTTCCTTCTGAGATTTCATGCATGGGTGAAAGCATTGGTGTAAGAAGTGCAACTTGTCTAAACATAGCCCCCCTCCCCCCCCCCCCCCCACAAAAAAAAAAATAACCCAAGCACTTCACCCTTTGACAAAATATTCATTATAATGAGGATGACCTGTACATCATTATTAATAACCATCTTTTCTAAAAAAAATGATATTGAAATATAGAGAATCTATTGGCATGATAAATGCTCATCCTAGCCCCTTTTCAACATCTATTATTGCTTGCAATGTTAGTACAAGAACATCTTATGTACAGAAATCATGGCATTAATGCACGATCAGTAAATACTCACGATTTGATGAAATACCACTGGGACAAGAATTTTGCATTTTCTTCCTTACGATTTTATAGACATTGTCAATAAAAAGATGAAGAAACCGCTTTGCCTATAAACATTGTACTTTGTCAAGCAGATATTGTGTTCTAATCTGAGCTTTTGCGTTTCTCCTGAACATTATTTCAAACATGAAAAACTTTATATATCTAAAATTGAATGTAATTTATTTTACTTTGTTTTGCCTGCGATGTATAATTACTTTTTTTTTTATAGATCAAACCTTCGGGAGAAATATACAAGTAAATAATGTGCTTCCCATAGTCCCTCAAATTTTAGTGAATTCTCTAAAACCGACATGACATTTTAATTTCATGGTTGGATTAAAGAACTCTTGGGGGAAAGAAACTTTCAAGCACGGTAATAAAAAAAAAATAGACTAGGAGACATAATTTGAGGTATGTATCTACAAGAGCTGAACAACTAGTTGTAACGGAATGCAAGGGCGGGTGCATATGAAGTCTTATGCAATAGGGTCCCAGACATGGGTAGAAAGTTATATGCTGGGGCCAGTTGCAACCGTGTGGGGGGAAACAAACCAATTTAAACTTGCAAGCCTTCAATCAGCGGGTACTTTCCAACTCCTTTTCTTGGCGGATTCCGGCTTAACAGCACTGCGATCTAAACTGTAAATTCCTGTACTTCCAGTTATTTTAAGCATTGTTAAAAAACAACACTGCTCACGAGTGTCTGAAAATGTCATTAGAATCAATGCGAGCACATGGTTTCTTTCAAGGCAGATGTATAAACTGCCTAATCCTGGAAAAATAGCGTTTAGCTGTGGAGGAAAAGTGAATGGTCAGCTTATGATAATCACCTTCCAGAGAGTATTCCATTAAATAGAGAACAGAGCAAAATGAATATAATACAGTAAACACATACATTACATTCACATGTAAATGTAAAAAGGTAGAAGGAAGTTAAGGAACATTTACTAAAATGACAGATTTAAAAAAAAAATGAAAAGGGAATATATTAACTTCCGATATACACGTATATATCTAGATCTACTGTGTAACAGGTCATCTGGTAGATGTTTGCAGAAAATACACAAATAATGAGAAAAGGCAAAGTGGAAAAGAATTATTGATAGGACTCTAGTGTGCTTGACATTATAAACTAATGTTTATAATTGGGATAATCAACTGATAATTTGCTCATTATTTTAAGTATATACAAAATATCACAGCAAAGTCAGCAATAAGGTTTATATGGCTTATGAGTAATTCATAATAAAGCCACGAAAAAAAGAGATGGTACCGACACCGTGTAAAAAGTATAATAACTGAATATAATAAATTAACAAAAAGAATCCACTACATTTTTTTTAAAAGACGGGTTACACAAAATTAAAATAATCCCCCCCCCCCTCCCCTCCTCCCAACAATGTCTCACTTTCTATAAATAAAGATGCAGAATGTTAATACCAAGACTAGATTGTTAAGAATATTATTTTTCCCAGGAAGATTTGATTTCATAAGAATTATTTATGCCACTGTGAAAACAGAAATGAAAATATACACAGTACATTGCACATGTACATGAATCTCATGCTTGGTTATCCAATACAGCATGACAGTTATATGACACAAAATAAACCTCTGATTTGAAGAAACCGTTTTTTAGTATTAATGTCTTAAAATTATGTTTGTTTGTCAAAGCTTCGGGTACAAATTTAATTAAATTAGTTCATTTGATCACAGATATGAAGCAGGCCCTGAAATATTGGAAATAGAATAGTTTGTGCGAATTATAACTCCCAAAATCATTCATATTGGGGTAAAGTTATCATGATTTAAACAAATCAATTGATAACATACAAGTACAATTTAATATTGTTTTAAAAAGAACAGCAAATTCTGATTTAATTTTTTTTTCTCTAGAAAGGAGCATGTTGTTCCTTATCATTATTCATTCTCTTCCCAAAATACTACTTCATATACATGTACATGTACGTCTCACTTGGGTGAAATAACACACATGTCAAATTAATAATAATCAAACTGAAACACATAAATTAAAGATACTATGTCCCTTTTGCAGCCAACATCAAATTCTGTAGAACTTTGCAGGAATTATGAATATGTCCTATCTGTGAAATTTAAACGTTAGCAGTGTCCTAATATTCAAATTATGCAAGGTACAGAATTGCTTGGAATAAAGTTGACAGTCTCACACTGTGTCTACATAAAATGAGCTGTAAAGGGTACATGAGCATTTGTCTACATCAATAACCCACTTCTTGTAATGGCCAAAATTAAACTGATTGAATCTTTGCGCAGCATAAAACGTACGACCATTCGGTACAATGGTCTGAAAATCAGACTACTACTTACTAATTGTCGTTATTTTCCCATTTAAAGACATTTTCAAGCCCTCTTTTTCTTAGGGAAGTTCTAAATTAGTATTATCTTTCAAATGCCGTTGAAATTTAATCTTTTCATTTTTTTGGCCTGCAAATGGGACATAGTACCTTTAATATAAAAGCTCTGCAAACTTTCCGTGTTAGTATCACACAATAACATGGAAGGGGTAGAGAAATACAAAAGGAACTGAAAAAAATTACAATGACAAACTAATGTAAATCAAGGGGATTTCTATAAATTCTACTATTTTTTCAGTATCCAAACAAAAATCTTAAGCCATTCATTAATTTATATTAATTGAATAATTTCACACTCTATTATTATTTCTGGGGCTGTTCCATAGCATTTTCAATTGATGGTTTTACTTCTGGGCTTTCACTAAATAAATGATCAAAATCCAATTACAGGTAATGTACATTTAGAACTCTGTGTCTAAAACAAAGAAGGTAATAATTAGAAATGAAATCCAACCTATCGCCTTGTTTCAACTTAGTTTTCAAATGTGAAAATGTCTCTAAAAAACTGAAATATGAATGTTATAGTATACCATCATCTACTTAAAAAGTTATCATACCTCCTCCTAATATATATGCACTAGCCGTACTATTATAAGCAAAATACATTAAGAAAAATAGTGCTTTTGATTTTGAATAATCTTCAACAGGTGAAAGATGGAATATATACTTGATTACCAAAACATGTGTAGAATATACAGTACCGGTATATAGAAATGTGCAATCGATTTTTCACCACATAACTGACACAAAACACATAAAGTAAAGGAACAAGCATTAGGCCCAATAAAATTAAAAACCAGTTTCCTGTCAAAGGTTAAGTATTTTTCTAATATAAATCACAAAGGGTTTTAATTGTTGATATTTGATGTGACATGACCATAATTCTGTCCAAATCTTAGATTTGAAATTCCAACACTAAATATCAAATTCAGTACCAGCATAAATCATAATTTTTTTTAGTCTCTTCATTTGCTGAAATTGTACATAACCTGATAATTTTTAAAGGTCACTTCGCAATGCATGATGTGGTGACAGTAAACTGGAAATACATTTTATTGGGCCTTTTATTCAGATACAATGTATGGGATCGATCCGAATAGTTTCTGTGAAAAAGGAAGCCTGTAATAGAAATGCAAAATGTAATACATGATGTATTAGGCTGTTTGTTATCCCACAACGGGAAAAACGATAAAGATACAAAATAATTTCACATAATGCATATAAATGGTACAGAAAGAAACCTGTGAAAGGAAACTCAAACATTTCAGTTAGGTTGTGGGGAGGATGAGAAGGGAAAGGGATTGCTCGTAAGGGATAGATTACCTAAATAACTTTTTTCATTTAAAACATTTTGCGTACGACCCCCCCCCCCCCCCCCCCCCCTATCAATTCATCTTAAACAGTTTCTCTTTCCTGCATATTTTCCAGACTTTAAAAAAAAAAAATCTTTTATTCTTACTGGGCTGTGTTTTGGGTCTTTTCTCAACCTCCCACAGCTACTAGACATTGACAACTCACCAGTTTTCTTTGGGCTTCTTCAATCTTGCGCTGATTTTCATGCATGATCTTCTCAAGCGCCTCTCGTTTATCCAGTTCTTCCTCCTGAAAACGGTCAAAAATTCAGAGAATAAGAGATGATATAAAAATAATAGTGTTCTTTGGTACAGTTCAATAAAGCCGCATACCGAACATAACATACATGTACTATGTAAACACTTTTAAATGTACCAATCACCAAATACTATAAACTTGCTCTGTATATTAGAGGTCCAACCTATGTGCAGATCTAAAAGTATTAACAAGCCCTTCTTAGTGTTTAGCAACTTCAGTTCTGGCTTATTTATGCTTGTCCAAGCATGTGGTAAACCTAAACCAGAAATTATTTAACATATTAAGTTAATGTGAATAACTATCTGCAGGTAGAAAAGGTCCCAGAGAATGAATACTACATGTACAGATCATATAGAAATAATAGATGCAGTTGGTTTCTGAGCTACATGTATAAGGCAGGTTATGGCATTATACATATTTTACTTGAGTTTCTGGAAATTCTAGCAAGACTTCTGCCGATTGGGTCCATCGTATCTAAGGTTACAAACTGACCTCTTTAGCTTTCTGTGCTGCTACTTCTGCTTCTCTCTGTTTCTCCATCTCCTCCATCATCTCTTTCTCCATAATCTTCTTGGCCTCTTCCACCCTTCTCCCGACTTCCTCTTCAATGTCATCTTTCCTCTTCTCCAACTCCTCCTCCACCCTCTGTGCCACCATCTCCTCCACTCTCCGAGTCACCTCCTCCTCTATCAACTTGGCCTCCATCTCCTGCTGTCGTCTGGTAATCAACAAACATCAAAGTATAACATTACTATAAGGTTTAGACATTATATTGCAGAGAATCTCCTGGTGCCAGCTCTTGGGGCATTGATCGCTGGTCTCTCTCACTGGAACTCTGCATTGTGTATGTCTTTTTCTTCTTAGTCCAACATAAGACTGACATCTTGTACAATTAAGTTCTTCATCTTAATGTTAAAAGTCACATTTTAAAAATGATCCTGAAGATGAAAATGTAGAAATAACCTTGAGATTATGCATACCGTACATAGGCCTACAGTGGTAAAGACCATGTTTTATATTGCATTGGACATAAAAGAATTCCCCATACCTTACCAGATCAGATGTTTATTTCTGTCTAGAATCATTACAGAAAAAATTACAATTCATTTGTAAATCATGACAATAAATCAGTTCATCTGGCAGTTAAAAACCTCCTGGGCCTGGCCTGGAATGGCAGTGAGCTTCATGCTTTCCGAGTCCCCTGCTCTATTCAGTACGTAGGATGACCCTCTGTGTAGACTCTATCCCACTATCTATGTAGGCCTAGAACTTTAGAAGGTTGACAAATTATCTTCTTTTTTTTCATCAAACAGGAATTTGTACAAAAAGTGTACAAAAATTCTCGAACTGTAAGCTTAAGGCAAAGCAGTGCAATTTGCATAAATCTTTTGAGACTTGTGTATGATACTTGATAGACACAAAGTAAAGGAGGCAAAGGCCAAAGGGATTCCTTTTTTTTTTGTAAGCATCCGGACACACGACAGTCACTAGCCCCCCCCCCCCCCCCTGCCATTTAGATTTTACTTTTTACATCCAGAGTTTGTTTCAGACTCAGCTTCATTTTTCACTTCAGACAGTTAATAATTTGTTTTAATTTAATATTAAATCCTGTTCAACTTAGTTTGGTTAAATGCAGTTATTACATTTATTTCACCTGTAAATCACTTCAAACAAGATAGATAGGATAGGAGGAATGTATTAAACCCCATTTGTTCTCACATTCTCCTCTGTCTTTCCAGCTCCACTCGTCTCTCTTCCTCCTGTCTCTTCTGAACTTCTTCATGAGCATTACGCTTGCTCAAATCCCTGCCGAAAATGTCTATATCTGGACTTGGAGTTTTCCGTTTTGATTTCGACCTTTCCCGTCTTCTCCTCTCCCTTGATCTGGATCTGGAACGCCTAGATGATTTGCTACTTTTATGTCTTTCCGATCGTTCTCTCTCCTTTGTTGATCTTTCAGCTCTTTCTGCCTCCTTTCTTTCATGTCTCTCATGTTTTTCTCTATCCCGATCCCGCGCCTTCGATTTTGACCGCGATCTGGATCTGGAACGAGTGCGAGAACGCTTTTTCTTGCTTGATTTTCGCTCTACTGATGAGCTCTTGCTTCTTGAACGAGGCATGATTTCTGTAGATTCAGATAAATGATCTGAGAATCAAAATGTTATTGTAAAAGTTCATTAAATTGCAAAAACATGGGTCACCTTTCGTCCATTTTCCTTACTGCAAATGTCGACGACGCGATCGATGCGTTGACTATGATTAGTGCTCAATCACTAAACCCACAGTAAACTCGGAATATATTTTCGCTCTCTGAAATTTTGTCCATTATCGGTCTAAAAGGTAAAAATGCCAACAATGGCAAAATAAAAGAATAAATTGAACGGGAACTTTTTTAGACATCATTTATGTATTTGATATTCGATTTAAATTGCTAGCGAAATATCTAAAATCTAAACCGGTGGCAAGTTTTTGTTACGAGAAGTGCTCTGTACAATACCGAGCATACATGCTGTCTTGTGAGTTATTAATGGCCGACTTTGATTTTGGTCGACTTGTTTTGTGTGCGTAAAAAAGTGGAAATTTACTCAGCTCAGCTAGCTAGCTCTAAAATAAAGCTAACAAGTCATGTTCAATAGAGCCAAGTTTGTGGTATCGTAAAGATGCCTTTTGCCAAGCCTGCCTATAGCAATATTTGCATAATTTGGTGTTATGTTTAGCTTATTATAGCTATCTGAGCTCATTATGAGTGATGATAATTGTTCACAAGAAGAGTGGATCCAGGTTTTTTTAAACAAATTTAAAAAGAAACTTTAACCAAAATGAAGTGAAGGCTTTTTTCATTTACTTCCGCTTGCGCTCCCGCGGGAATTTGCTTGCCCTGTATATAGTTTTAAAAATACCCCCCCCCCCCCTATACCAATTGCTTCTATTTTCCTCCTCACATTGATTGTCGTGTCTACTTCTCTTCCATTCTTGTTCAAAGAGTGACAGTTTAAATGGTGATCAAAGCTAGCTAGCTAGGTATAGGCCTAATCTTTCTCATTAATTGCAGACCCGCCCCCCCCCCCCCCAACCATCTCCTAATAGACTTTTCTGGGCTTCATTTTGTAGCAAAGGCTAGGGCTGGGCATCTTTTTTTTTCTCTCTCTCTCTCTCTCTTTCTCGATCTCACTCAGACTCACCCTATCTCTCTCTCTCTCTCTCTCTCTCTCTTTAATCTCTCTCTCTCTCTCATTCTCGCCCAATCTCTCTTTCTTTCTCTTTCTTAATTGAACACCAAGGCCATCTTTGGGAATCTGGATGATTTCTACTCTATTTTTACCACACAGCAATACAAGCAATACAACATCAATGACACAATCCTTTTACAAGCATTACAGTCATAGTAATCTATTATTTGATATTTACAAATAAGTATTTCTTGATAATTGTGCACACATTATTTTTGGCTTACTTTGAATCATCAGGTCAACGCGTCTAGTCAGGTGGTCAAGTTACCGGACCTTTTGTGAAAACATGGCCCTATTTACTCACTACATGTTGGGGATAGTGTTTGTGAAATAAACCCCCTCTCATCTACAAATGGTCTGGTCAAATTTACCTGACACTTTTCGAAAACCCTTACAGCAAATCTACAAAAGGTTGCGTCTCTGACGTGCATCTTCACATGATCTTCTGCTATATTTCACAAAAGGTTGTGTAACGCAACCACCCGACCGGACGAGATGACTGAATGATTATAGTTATATTAAAAGCATTTCCATTCTTAAGTTGTACTTGACCTAAGATCTTGATTTTTGTTTGCTCATATCTGGGAAAAATTTATATTTATTCTTAGGGGGCTACTTTTCAAGCTTGCCTGCATGAAAATAACATTCTAAAATTTGTTTTGCATTGCACTCTATGCAAATTTACAGGGGCTCTTTTCTGATTTTCGGGGGCTATTTTGGGCATTTCAGGGGCTAATTTGCCCCGAGCCCCCGTGTATTTTTTTCACTGACTCATATACTCTCATAAACTCATCTTGCTGCTAGAGATAAATTTTTGAATAACTTCTTTTTGAGGGTTTGCTTGGAACGGATCAGACCAAATCTTATATCAAGGAAAATTAAATTTTGATGATAGTTATGTTGAGTATTCAATGATGCTTGATATGATAACATACAGAAGACAACATGAACAAATACCTGAGACTTATAATTGCCCACTACAGAAATACTGTCGAAAGAAAAATAGTCCGGCGGTGGATGACGAAAAATAGATGAGCGAAGGAGAAATAATATTCTAACAACTTTAGCAGATATAAAATACACAAATTTGGGGCTTTTACTTTTGTCAGCATTCTCCAAACATTGAAAAAAGGGGATGCAACAATTAGTTACAGCTAGTAACTTCTTCAAGCTATGAAAAACCTTGGTTTTGAATAAAGTTGTCATTACTTGACAAAGGCTTAAAGCCCAAATTTGGTTATTTTGTATCTCCTATGGTCTGTTTATTATTTCTTCTTCACCCGTTTATAAAAATACCGTACATGGAAACAGACATTTGAAACTCAGTAATAAATACCCCGACTTAAACAAGAGCATAAATGGACAACCAAATAAACAAGTGATTATCGACTAAAACAGCTCTATACATAAATACTGATTCTACGTAGAATTCTCCAGGAAAACTGGTCAATAAACATTAAAAGAGGATGAATAGCCCCCTTGCTATATATGTCCTCTTATCAGTAGCCTTGTTTATATTCCTATTTCATATAAGACGGCCAAGTGCCGCCAATTTCTGACTCAAAAGAGACAACACAAATATATCAATGCATATTTTTCAGCTTGCAAAATTCCCCCCCCCCCTCCATGCAGTAAAGCCCTATAGCTTTCATTCTCGACAAGAGTTTATGTCAGCCCCTTGCATAAACAATGAGCAATTAAGTCAAATTAGTTAAGAATGATTG
This sequence comes from Strongylocentrotus droebachiensis, assembly GCA_035222895.1. Taxonomy (NCBI): domain Eukaryota; kingdom Metazoa; phylum Echinodermata; class Echinoidea; order Camarodonta; family Strongylocentrotidae; genus Strongylocentrotus; species Strongylocentrotus droebachiensis. The sequence continues at coordinate 18,867 of JAVYIG010007029.1, read as the reverse complement.
TACAGCATACATAATATAAAAGTTGACAGCGAGTGAGGTATTTCAGGGAGAAATCTGCAGATAAAGCTCACATTTTGTCTGCACCAACTGCAGCAATACATAATGCTATAACGGAAATGATACGTTATCCTGTGCGTGTCAGTGGTTAGCAAAACGCACTTACGCCTTTCTTCAAGCCCACTTTCCAGATTGCTGATAGCATAGAAACTATAAATAACATTCATTCAATTCAATTCAATTCAATTCATTTCAATTTCAATGCAATTCAATTCAATTCAATTCAATTCAATTCAATTCAATTCAATTCAATTCAATTCAATTCAATTCATTCATGTAACGCCTGGCTGGAATGCTCCCCAGGGAGTGGAGATTGTGCACACTGTGTGCGGGCAAGCACTGAATCCAATGACGGGGTAATAGTATATTTGTAAAGCGCTTAGAGACATTTGTATTAAGCGCTATATAAATATTAAATATTAATATTATTATTATTCAATGTAGGCCTACTGATTAATTTGTATGTCATTTAACATAGAATGGTTTGGTTTGCTCACATGTAACATAAAAGCTCAGACAAAGTTTACAAAGAACAGAAATATGATACAAAACATGGATACATACAATACATGGTGATGACAAAATAATAGTCATCGCAAACAAAAAATAGCTGTTCATAAAATTACCAATGTCATTGATATGTATCTATTCAAACTTAACAACATTTGTCTAGACATTTGTCTAGTGTGCGTACCCAGTGTGGTTGCATGATATCTGCACACATGATATGTATGAAAATGCATAAAATATATGAGGCAGTCTATTGCACAACTTCCTTTGCAAGCATGTCCTGAACCAGAACATTAACTCATGTTTCTGTCACCTTGAAACTAGTAAACCTGTTTTCTAACTGATTAACAAACTTTTTGTTGCAATTTCTCCACATGATCACTCACTTCAGCATTTACTTTCAACTGCTATGCTTGGTCAGCATGGTCTAAGCTAAGGGATTGACCATCAGGATTTAGGAGTGGTCAAGTATATCAACCACCCCTATAATTCTACAGAGCTGGTTTCATCTACTTCATCCATTCGTGTCAGTTCTATCAATTCCTCACTCACAGATGTACCCTGAAAAGACAGAAATAAGGACAAAATTATTCAGACATTCATGGAAGAAGGTTTTACAAAGCTTACTTTAAAACAATATATCGTAACTACTTTTAATTGCTAACAGTGAAATACTGGAAAGAAGCCTTAGTAGAGTTTCAACAAATGCTTATTGCTCTGTGTTTAATAAGCTGAAATTACCAAATTTCCACCTTCCTAAAAGGGAAAACCACAGGATCCGGCTAATTTTTGCCTGATAGTATATTTTAAGGTTAAGTAGGATACAAGGTGCTGTAACCTTAGTCAATTGACAAGTTAAGAAGAACTGTAGAGGTATGTTTCGAGAATCAAGATGTTTTTTGAAGAAGTAAGTGAAGTACTATTTCTTAGGAACGCAGGGAGTTTGTTCCATAGGACTGAAAGAATTTAAAGCCAACCTGTTTTTTTGATAAGTGCCTATTAAAGAATAAGGACCTGACCCCAACGCAAACTGGAAACCCAATAGCCCCATTAACCCTAACCCGGATATGTGAAAATCAATTAAACCAAGAGCAGTCGCCTATAGAAGTTGTGGCTGGAGCACTTGTGAGCCGGGTAACTGCTAACACTCACCCTCTTCCTAACAGAGTTCTCTTGCCCTCTGCTAGTACTCTCTAATGGGTATCTCATCCTAGGGGTCACAAGGGGTTCTGCAGGCAGGTGACTGTTGTTGTAGATAATGATGACCAGGAAAACCGTAGGCATCTGCAAGAAGAAGTCCAAGGTCGGTTGGAATCCCGTCAACCATATCGACAGGCTGATGATGACGACAGTCGTGACCTGCGCACTGTGGACATGGAACATGTTGTCTCTGAACTTCAGGATCAAGGACGTTGTGAGTCCAAGTGCGGCTGTGGCAAAGATGAGCAGCGTGGAGTACCAGGAGTATCCGCTGAACATCCCGCAGTAGAAGACGCGGTTACGGAAGTTCGGAATGACAAAGAGCGTAAGCGTGTTAAATATCACCCCAAAGGTATACAGCCGGGTGTTCTGGACGATGTACATGTAGATACCATCCTCGTTGTGGCCTTCCTTGAAGATCTTCTCGTTGTAGATGTTCGCAAAAGACGACAAGAAGCACTGAAGCACGATCAAGACATGCCCAAAGCTGACCGTAAAGCTGTACTTGCTGGCTTCTGAGACGGACGGTTCGGACGTGTGGCGGAGTTTCCGATGGCAGAGGTCCGAGGGAACGGCTGGAATGGCATGTCGCTTCTGGAGGATTTCCACCTCATAGAGAGTGGCATTGTCTATGGAGTCTAGCGAGTCGGATGTGTGGTGGTGACCTTTGAGTGTGCTCCGGTGATCTTGGTTTGATAACGACACAATCGCTAGAAAGAGAATCATGAGAGAAGCCCACTGCACCTTGCTCAATTTTCGCCTGAAAGAGAAATTCAATGTTAAGAAGAACACAAAAGTTAACCCAAAACAAATTCACAGGAATTTCAAGCAAATCACTTACCGGTAGATATTTGGCTTTATATTCACATGCATTAATGGACCAAAAAGAAGTGCAGGTGATTTAGTGTGGTTGATATTTCCATGAACGTAACTGCCAGTTATTTTATTACCATAGCATATACAGGGACTATATATAGTAGAGATCATAAGTATACATTATCAGCAGATACAAAGCCTGCGACAAATGTAATTGACATCATCAAACGATGATTTCACACAGATTTACACCTCTGTGCTCAGAAGGAATTTAATCCTGTCCAAGAATTCATACATGTTTTACTGCATTACAAATTTGGACTGTACTAGCAAATACTTTCAATCCCGAAACAGTAAAAAATACATGCATTGAACCTAGTTCCGATAAATAACATCTCTCGTCTGATCTTATATTGAAATTAAAAAATGAAAACTTGAGATTTATTATTTGAAGCACTTTACTGGGTAAATTTTTATACTGTACAGTACTTGTTTTTATCACATTTTTCATATGAACTATTGTTTTAGTGTGTGCGTAAGAAAATCTATACAGTATGTCAGCACTTACTTCAAGATGAGTCTGAAAAGTATTGATGTTGAGATAATTGTGAAGTTTCCCAGCAAGACAGCTACAGCCTTTAGACAAATGAAAAATAAAAAACAAATAATATTTCTACTGAGTTTGATTTGAAACATTCTAGCAATACATAAATTATTCTTTGTTGGTGATTGGTAAAATTCAAGTTGATGCAGAATTATCCCTTTCCCATGTTACCTACTACATGTAGATTGAGTTCCGTGCGCTGAGTTTCACATGTAAGTTATCCTTCTCTTCATACTCCTTAAAGTTGATACTCTAAGCAAATAAATGTCCCTTAATTTGTTACCTACTGCAAGTATATGTTATTTTTAAGTTTTTCAATTACTTAGTATATCACAAAAAAATTCTGTCTACTCGAAATCCTCAATTGAAATGTTGAAAATATCAGCCTCTCTTTGCATAGAAAATCAGTCACGGCGCTGGTCTACTATTTATGACCTCACGTCCGGGAGAGAGTATATTCACGTACCCGGATGTTCCATAGCAAACATGTGCAGAGTGATACGATTTTCTGCATATTTTTGTTTCAAAGGCTGGAAAGTGTAATAAATCATAATTCTATGTACAATTCTTTACCTTCCCCTAGTACTTCATAGTATTAATATCAATTCCCCTTTTAAAAATTATGACATATACATGCCAACGATGTGCTATTAGTCGATATTTTCACCATGTAATTTTTGTTTTGGTGTTGAAATCGGCCCAGGCACGGAGCGAACAGTAGCTGTCTACCCATGCACAGTTCATTACCATACACTACAGCGATCTCCCGATGGTTTCTTCTTCCTGTTTCCCATGTCTTTCACCTTCCTTGGCCCTGAAGATCCTTCATCTACCAATTCTGACACTGGTAGTCAGGAGCAAGTCTTTGTTAGTTGTTTTTCTTAGCTGGCAACGTCGCTTTCATTCTCTTGCAATTGCCGATAAACATATAACTAGCGCACGTACGTTCCATTACAAGCAAGCAGCGCCTAGAGCAGCGGCTTGGTCTTACCTCCCGATTCTGCTCGCTTCACGAACGTTCATGCAAGAGCCGCATCACTCGCCAAAATATTATAGAGGAAGCGCGCTTGCATTATCTCGTTCAAGATTGATATTTTACCACATAAAATGTTTAACTGGTACTGTATCCTTTTTTGAGGCAGTCACACACATCTATGATAATTACTATCATAGTTCTAGACCTATTCGTTTTACAAAACTGCTCCTGTACCTTATCTGATGACAATATAATGCATCCGCCTATTCATACGTGCACGATTTAACTTTAATTCCTAAGCAGTAAACTCGTCTTAAATCTCTACCAAATAGGTGAATATGAGGATATAAAAAGAAATTAGCGACTGGAAAATGTTGCTTCGTTATTCTTCATTCAAATGAAAACAGAAAATCCATCAAATATACTCCTTAACAACAACAAATCTAAGCTCTGACAGGATAGCATTTACGTAGGGATATCACTGCCATTCACTCTCACTGAGCCCATGAGTCCCGTTCGTGACGTCACGGATAGAGGCCCGACTCTACGTGCACTTCCGGGTTTTAGACTTAGATATTTTGGTAGAGTTTACTCGAATAAATACATTATTCTAAACTTGTTTTGTCGGGTGGACACCATTTGGTGTTATTATGGGGGTTAAAAGCTTTCTATTTATGTAATTATCTCAGTATTTGGGATTGTCTTTAATAGAGTATCAACTTTAAAGGTAATACAAAGTTTTGGTATGGGGTCATGAATTTGGTTCAAATGAACATATTGGAAGCATATGCGTTCCTAAAATATTTAGTGATCGTTGTCGCGGTTAATATCGAGTCTAAAGTGATGAAATTGTAAATAATAAACTCTTGATGTTGTATAGCGCCCTCTCAAGGTCAATATATTAATTAAGCTATAAAACAATGTATGTGTGTGTATGTATTGGGTTTTTACAGACGTGTATCAATCAGATATGATTATTTACGTCTGGGGACCGACCTTTAAACGTCACCATCCGAAAGACGTGACTCAGTTTCGAACCTGCGTCCTCGGCTGAATCAGTTTGTAACTTCCACTGTTAGCTGGATTACAGGCGCACGCCACAACGCCTAGTTGTGGCGTTTTACATGTTGTGGCGTTTTACATGTGGCGTTTTACATACATACATATAAAACAATGTTCTTTGAATAAAATCGACCGATTTGCTATTACCATTTGGAATATATATATCACAACTACGTATTCTGAGATTTTCATAGTCGCAGCTACCATCGCATGGTCGTAGGTGCTATTTGAAATTTATCAAAATTTACCGGGAGCACCGGTAAATTTGTATATTCAATTTTTCTCGAAAGCAGAAGTGTTTTAGGGGCTAATTTTTTTAGTGCTTATAATACATCCATAGGGGCATCCATATAATCGAAATTGTAAAGAATCACTATCCAGCCAATTTTCAAAATTTACCAAAACTTTGTAATACCTTTAACTCGTAATGTGTTTTGAGATAGATTTTAAACATTCCAGTTGTACACAAATTAATTTTTATGTGATTAGTACACTTTCAGAATTATTTTTTCTACCATCCTCAAGCAAGAGTGATGACCTTGCCATGCTGCCTTGGATGACTGATAATGTTATTCACCAAGATTTCCTGTCACTGTGAATATGACGGACAAAGAAAGAGGACAAAATATACAGTTCCGCAGGTAGACAAAGGAACATCCCTTCACTGCTATTATGTAAAAATGTGTAGAACAGGTGTCACATGCATATTCACCTGTTCTACACATTTTTACATAATAGCAGTGAAGGGATGTTCCTTTGTCTACCACAGCAATTGTTGAGCCGGGGTAGAATGAGGAACTGTATATTTTGTCCTCTTTCTTTGTCCGACATGTTCATAGTGTGTAGAGATTCAGCTTGGATATTGTCTATGTAATAATAATAATATTGATCACTTAGGAACGCTAAAAACAAAAAGTACCATAGAGTTTACAAAATTACAGATAGTGACGAGGAACACAACTTTATAAAGACTTATAAACATAGGTTAATCACATTAAAATACCAAAGGGAAGAAATACGTTTTAAGGAATCTTTTGAAAGATGCAATACAGTTTAGTTCTCTGATGGAAAGTGGGAAAGTTGTTCCATGTTTTTGAAGCGGCAACTGTGAAACGTTTTTTGGGTAGATGAGAGTCCAGATTTGGGAATAATTAGTTTATTACATACATGTAGCTTAACGTTTCTACTATGATCACAGTAGTAATCCGAAATTAGAAATAAACCTTTAATTGGTTAAATCAGTCATTCAAGTATATATACCGGTAGTACAAGAAGTCACCCTGTGACACATAGATGCAGAAGTACCCCTATATCCTATATTACTTACCGGTTCAAAGAAAGTCATGACGGAAAATCCAATCAGATTATCAAAGAAATACAGCAGGCCTGGGATGCTCCATTTAAAAAACTTGAGACATTCTGGCCAGCTGAACTGAATGAATTCCTTGAACATAGGTTTACCTGCAACAAACGGGAGACAAAACATGGTCTTTTATTCAAACATGTTCCTGGGGATTGAATGTAAATTCAATAATGATGATAATATGGATTTATGTAAAGCTTAATATGAAATACTGTTTCTAAGCTCTTTACAGATATTCACTCTGGTCAATGGATTTATTCACACACTATGACGTGCAGTGGTGCACAATCTTCTAAGCTCTTTACAGATATTATCACCCTGGTCATCTGATTTATTCACACACTATGACGTGCAGTTGTGCACAATCTTCACTCCCTGGGGGAGTATTCTTACCATATCTACATGTAGATGTAAGGTTTAATATGTCACATATTGTCAAACAGGCAAGCACAACAGAATCATTTAAGACTCTGTTGGAGACCTATCTTTTTGTAAATTATTAATTTTGTTCCAGCTCTTTAGTGACTTCTTTGGTTATAGTATTATGTACATATTTAATATTTAATTTTCATGTTTAAATTTGTATTACCTAAAGTACCCTATTACATGTAAGCTATATAGGAATTGTGTATCATTATTGTTGTTTGTAATTAATTATTTTCATGCATCAGGCATAAATGTTCATTTCTATTCCGCCCTTTTCCTTCTTTTCTAAGTGCATAGGGACTTTCTTTGTGTTAGTGATATGCGCTATACAAATAACGTTCAGTATTATTGTTATCATTATTCTTAAGCGTTTAAATCAATTTTTTTCACATACTTAAAAAATTACAAAACTTGGTAGGGTATGAATAATTTAGTTTTCAACTGTATACCGTACGTAAATTTGATAGCCTTATAAAACTCCTAGAGAATGGACCCATACCATGAACAAATATCATTTGATTTGATTTGATTTGACATACTTTATTCCATATCAACATCATTGTAGGCAAAAACCTAATTAACTATCTTCTTTAAACATTATCTGAAATGGAATTACATAGTAATATATTTCCTACATGTATATCATAACCAAATGATTGATAAAATGCTGTCATGTGTGATTCATTTAATCAGACTATACAATTACACTATACCACGTTTTTCATGATAAAGTGTGCACTAGTTTCAAGTACTGTATTCAACGATTTTTAAGTACCGGTATGCAATGTGCAGCAGTATGCATAGAGTTTAGTGCGCTTAAAAACTACTGGTTTTAAACTTGAGATTCATTTGCCAGCCATATGACACATGACATAACAACATTAAAATGAATTCTTTTTACATCAAATAACAAGGATCTAAGAGTTTTTATGTATAACAAAAATGATGGGTGTTTTCATTTGTTCATTACAAGATCTGTTCTCTCTTGCTGATGCTGTTTGTGCACCTATCATACTCAGCCTGACGGCTTTGTAAGATGGATGCACGCACAGTTTCAACTCATGTGCGGATAGATTGTATAATGAACTCATTTGAATGCATCATTTGTATAATGACAATAATAAACAATCAGCTTGATTTTTAAATACTACAAACTACTACATACAAACAGAGAAAGTATAATCCTGTGCCTGTACATGCCCATAATCATTCATGACTTTTCTTATATCAACTTGCCACCTACATGTACAGAGTACTAGATGAATCAGTTTCATCCCACACAGAGTCCATTCTACACTTCTCATCTTACATATAGCATTGAACAACACAACCCAAATGTACAAAGAAAATGCTTGTTTTTTTTCTCACCGCTCATCTCCAATTTGAGCATGATAGACAAACATACGACCAGTTTCACCGCCTCAGCACACACGTTCACTGTCACAGGCAAGTAGTCATATTTGTGATCTGAGGGAAGAGGGGAGAAAAAATGGGAAAATAGAATCACTGTCATTCTTCTAGCTTTTCATGAATGATGCATTTTCCTTGCAGAATGACAATATTATTGATGACACTGTTGAAAATTAGGACGAAGGTGATGATGATGATGGTGAACATGATGATGATGATGGTAATGATGATGGTAACGACGATGATGAACTTGACGACGATGATGGTAGTGATACTAATGATGATGACGACATTGGTGATGATGATGATGATAAAAATGATGACAATGACAATAAAGGAACAATTAAAACAGTAAGGACAGTAAATACTTTTTTCAAATTATGAATTGCCTTTGTCGTCAATTAGAGATGTCTTGCATATGTTACATGATTTGACAAAAAAAGATATAGATGTATATTCAAAAAAAGTAGTTTTAGTTGTGCACGTACATGTAGAATGCTGGCACCAAATACAAGTCCTTAACATTTAGTTTATTTTAATGTTAATTACTAACCTTCATTAGCCGATAATCTCATGAGCATTACTCTGCCAGCTCCGAGCACAACATAAACAGTTGTCAAGGCTACGGTTGTCATTGAAGGGCACTCCATTGTCAATAGATATGGCTCGTATCTGTTTCTGTTGATTTATTCCCCTATGTGCCTCTCGTTAAATCAAGGATAACTATACGTTGATGGTTGTGTATTGCGCCATAGGCCACGTCCCCCATTATAGCTGTAGCCCTGTATTTAAAAAGGGGATAAAAAACACAAATTAATTGAAGAGCAAACAAGTTGTGCTTGTCTTTAAATAGTCATCATATCAACTCAAGTGGAGGGCCTAAAACACTTGTGAACTATCTGTTTTTACTAATATTGATGAGTTGAAGACTGATTTTTTTGTGGCAGGGATCTGTGCATAGAGGTCTATACATGTATAGGCCTAGATGTATGTAACTAAGATGGATGAAATTAGCGACCGTAATAATAACAGATGACAGTCGATAACTTCACGCACGCACCCCTTCGACTGTATGGTATATGCAATTGTATTGTGATTGTGCAGTGGTTTGCCTTACTGAGGTAAGCTAGAGCCCAAGAAGACAGGTGAATTACAGGTGCAACCTACATGTAGCCTGTGACTGTGAGAAAATGGGCGTTCGGCGCTAGTGTAGTTCCGTATCCATTTTTTTTAGCAGTTTAATAATTAATATCCATTCTTAGCAAAGGAATTTTAGCCCAATTTTTTACTAATTTTAATCATAATCATCATATATTGCATTTTCCACCTGAATTTGGATCACATTCGACATCGGGAAACCTTCGTTTAGGGCTTTGATGTCGACGTCGTCGCTCAGTACCGTCTCTACGCTGTAGTCCTGCACCTCAAACTGAAGCTATCAGTCCAAAATTATGCAGACTTCTCGTATGCGCGATACCATAAACCATACGAGAAGTCTGCATAATTTTGTACTGATAGCTTCAGTTTGAGGTGCAGGACTACAGCGTAGAGACGGTACTGAGCGACGACGTCGATATCGAAGCTCTAAACGAAGGTTTCCCGATGTCGGATGTAATCCATATTCAGGTGGAAAATGCAATATATGATTATGATTAAAATTAGTAAAAAAAAAAAAAAATGGATGCGGAACTAGACTCTACACTAGATCTAGATCTAGCGCCAGAAAGTGTATTGACCTATTTTATTAATATAATGTCTTCGTTTTTAGGAAAAAATACTCCAAAAAAGATAAGAAAATTGACACGATAGGGTAAGAAATGAAACGACTTTATATCATGACCATTATTTGAACAATTGATGAAGATTAAGTTGATTTTGGGGTAGGTTTTAGTAGGGTATCTCCACGCCGAAGTTCCGGGTCAAAAATGGATACGAAAGTACACGAGCGGCTAGCGCGAAGCGCCACAGGCTCAGTAATACGAGTCGATGTCGTTTTTTTATAGGGTTTCCTAACCAACTAGTAATAATTAATACAAGCCCCAATATGAACTTATTAATTTGAGAGTAGTTGTCATGACAAAAACTAGAAACTCACCTTGGAAATTGCCTTGTTTTCGAATGGACTACGGAGTAAAAACGTGTAACTTGGCACTGGCTTTGCTTGTCAGAATCTTACGATAATACCACGTACCGCGTACCGGTACGTGTGACGTATGTTGTTGTTGTTGTGTTTTGGTTTATTGGTGATTAGTCAGTAATTTGACTATTGTCACCAAAATACTTTGGTTGTTGTTGTTGTTGTGTTTTGAGTTATTGGCGATTAGTCAGTAATTTGACTATTGTCGCCAATGGTGATAGTTTTATGGTAGCTTCAATAAAACGCATAGGCCTACAATTTAAAGGGAAATCCGACCATGTGTATTATTTCACTACCGGAAAAATAAGTGAAAGTAACTAACCAGATGCTGGTGATTGTACGTCACAGACAGATCGATGCAGATGCAGATGCAGATGTAGACCGAATTTTCCGTCTCTTTCGTTCGTTAGCCTCTTATTGGGGTAGGGTCGGCCGGCTAACGAACGAAAGAGACGGAAAATTCGGGTCTAATGCAGATGCAGATGCAGAACCATTATGTTTGTCAAGTAACGAACCTGATATCAAGTTAGTTTTAATAAAAGCAGAATTAGAGGAACAGTTCAGTGAAAGTCTATAAGCTTAAGGGAAAGAAGAGTTGTTAATCAGGCTTATCCAAATAAAAAGGAGTGGAAAGGGGGGGGGGTATTTTTACTTCCAGTATTTTCCCCTCAAACATTCTTTCTGAAATTCCACAAACCATAAGATATAAGGCCAATATCTCACCCCTCTCTGATTTTCAGATTTGAAAGACAGATCCATCTATAGCTGCCCTTTCAAAAGACTTCAGAGTTTCTCTTGAGTGGCTAATAGTCTGACATATGTTTCACAACATCCATTAATTTAGTTCATAAGTATGTGGATAATAAGTTGCCCGATAGAGGAAGAGAGATATAGCTAACAGATAGCTAAATGTTTGCCATACCAGGGTCTGGTAACACACGTTTGTGATCAATTGCAAATTTAAAACAAAGAATCTGATTACTTACTGATCAGTCTTTTGAACGCATGCTAAATTCGTCTTGATTGGCCTTTGTCATTTTGTAATTGATAGCAAACCTTTCTGTTACAGAGACCAGTTGGGGGTGTCATATGATGGGTAACATAAATTGTGATCCCTCTGCATTTTGATACTTTCCTGCACCATATCTTGCTCCCATTCTCTCTCTCTCTCTCTCTCTCTCTGTATTATTTCCACTTTTCTCTTTCTCTATCCCCCCCCCCCCAAAAAAAAAAGCCTCTCTCTCTCTCTCTCTCCCAAGTTCATCTTAAGTTCCGTGCACAGGCATTTCGTTTTAACATCCTTTATTTTCTTTATACTCCTCAACCATTTACCCGTAGAATGGCAAGTAAAGTGTGTGTCTATTTCCCCTGTTAATTCTTTACATATTATATTGACACAAATTAATCTGCTTTCATCTGATTGGTCCCTTAAAACCTTGATAAACTGTGCCACTAAGTTTAATCCAAATATCAAAATTTAATTTTGTGAGACAGGCTTATTATGGTTTCTTTTTTTCATTTTCTTGAAACAAAAATAGTATTCCAATAATCTCACTTATTGATTCATGGAACTATTTAATATTAACATGAAATAAAATCTTCTCTTTGTCTAAAAATATTAAATACAATGTAAAAATACAGATGACATGATGTCATATATAGCAATGAATAGGTCAAATTCAAGTATTATTCAATGATTAAAGCAAGTATAACTCAGGGGTATTTTTATAAGGCCCTCAGTTACTGATGAGGCAATCCTGGTTATAATGCAAGACATATTATCATTATTAGAATCAGAATTAACTTGTTTCGTAAAACGTGGGCCACGCATAGATCACATCAATGAATTACCTGACATCTCTTTCAGCTGCATAATACATTGAGTACACAATCAATAGCTATGAAAGTCTAACAAGAGTAATGAAAGAGAAATTCACAGAAGATCAATTTACACTTTGCAATAAGAAAATACATGTCTTTATTCACATCCTACAACAAACATGCCGAGATTTGTTTAACTCATTGGTAAAAACATTATTGCGATTAAATCTCAGTTGATTATAGTATACTATGAATATTCTTATGCCTCAGTCACACCTTTGCGCATTTGGCTTGTGTATTGCTGCGTATGTATGGCAAGCCGTTTTAACATTTATTCCTATTTTATCAAGAATTACAATGCTTTGCAACAGAAAATCATTTCTTGATAATCAAGAAATAGGAATAAATGTTAAAACGGCTTGCCATAAATACACAGCAATACTGAGCCAAATACCCAAAGGTGTGACTGTGGCATTACATGAATGATTACTACATGTGAAACGGTTATTAATTACCAAAAATTAATAATTAAAGAAGTTTTCTAAAAGTTCATGAAGTGAAACCTGTACATAAAGACGACTCAAGTGAGACAAGAGTAGTGGAATCTTTGAGCAGGTGGCCTCTATGTATACCGGTACCTTTGTTTAATGCAGGTTTTAATGGGTAACACTTATAAAGGGAAACACAAAAATGTGGTCTTTATAGACAGGTGGTTACTAACATAAAAGTAGGTTTGAATGTATACCGGTATTCAGAAGACTACCTGCTGGACTTGAAGTCAATCACCCATTTGAGGATTACTGCAGAATACCCCACCACACAAGCAACCCTTACCCTATTAACCCTGACCCTTGACATGAGACCTAACCTTGACAAATCATACAAACGATGGGGTATCCTTCATTCTACATTTTAAAAATCATTACCACATAGAATACTCCAATCTAACAATCCACCTTAGGATTTTTGTAATGATTTGTAACCTGCATGTACATCAAAACATTACCATCCCGGACCCCCCCCCCCCCACAAGCTAGAAAATTTACTGAAATAGAAAGATAACTGTCTGTCAAATATAGTGATACTAAGCTGGTAATAAAGAATAGTAGAGGAGATGTCATGGTGAAGTGGTTGCCATGCTTCATTATAGATGCATACTTTGTACAGGGAAAAAATACACGGGGCTCGGGGAGAATTAGCCCCCAAAATGCCAAAAAGAGCCCCCGAAAGTCATAAAAGAGCCCCCCAAAATTGCATAGAGTTCAATGCAAAACAAAATAAAGAGTGTTATTTTCATGCAAGCAAGCTTGAAAAGTAGCCCCCAAAATTTGTTAAGTATTTTTTCCCCTGACTTTGTAGGTTTGTGCCCTCCCATGGTACAAAATATATTTGGCAAGATATCAATCTGTATTTGCCACTTTCCACCAATGCGTACCTGGTAAGGAACATATCCTTTAATTTCAAGAGCAACGATACTGGTAGCCTAGCTAAAGCTGGGGTGTATTTGGAGCATCTTTAGCGCCATACATGGTGGATATGAGCGCTATACAGGGTGAGTCAGAAAAAATGTCACACTTTTTAAAAGTTGTATTGTTTGAAGTATGAAGATTTAATTATGGGTTTCATGATATGTCTTGATAGAGTTATCCTCCCAGTACATTTAGGTACCATATGTTCATTTAAATCCCTTCATGCATGACTGAACATCAGCCAATCTTTACAAGACTGCCATATTTCACTTGCGCCAACTTACTGGGTGAGGAATAAACAAGTGCATTGAACAAAGACAGTCAAACAGACAGACAGACAGTGGGACATTTTTTCTGACTCACCCTGTATTATAACTTATAAGCTATCTAGTATTGCTGTTGTAACAGGAAAAGTTGTACTTGTCATCAAGTAAAATACAATTCCGAGGTATGAATTTGTATCAGGCAAAAGCAGTTGTACAGAATTGCCAATACACTTCATCATATCTAAAAGAGAGGATACAAACCCCACTGATCTCATCTGGTATAAAATCCTCTATATACTTCCTTAATTTCACTATGTGGGGGGGGGGGGGGGCACTCCTAGTATAAATTCTTCAATACTCTTCACCAACTCCCCACTTCTCCTGAATAAAATCTCCCATACTCTTTATTACCTGAAGTAAAAGGAGGGGGGGGGGGGAGGGGGGATTCCAATCCTCCGGTATAAAGGAGATGTACAGGTGTATGTAGATGCATTATTCTTGTTCTATGTTACCCCCACTCTAAAAAGTTCCTGGGGAGGAGATGGCTTCTAAGGCCCCTTCCCCTATGATCTTGACCGATCGCCGCAAAAATTTGCATGCATGTCAAGTGAATAGATTACTATGGTAATTTAATTTGTTTTTGAAAAATTCACTCATTTGCATATTTATGGTAATTTATGCAAATAAGGTAATCAAATTCACATTTTTACCCATAAATCATATATTCTTCATATTAAAACATTAGTATTCACTACATATATATATATTTTAGACCATTTGGGATAATAATACCAAAACAAAAATTGGAAGAGCAATTGATCTATTGATCTAGATGGATTAAATTCCCCTCAGCAATTGGAGGCAAACTCCCTAGCCTGGTATAAAATTTACCATAAAGTTCATTAACAGCTCTGGGTGAGAGGAACAAAGATCTTCAATTTCTCTCTCTGTGAAGGCGCAAAGTCGCAAACCCTACTCCTCAGGTATAAATTCTTCCATTCACTTCCATCAGCTTCTCCATGTGAAGGGGGAGGGGGGCAAACCTACTCTTCATCAGCTCTGACTGAAGGTGGGCAAACCCCACTCCTCCGGTATAATATCTTCCATGTTCTTGAGTACTTGATCAGCCGAGATGGTATCGTCTGTGCCGATGAGCCTCTCATCGGGGATCATCACGACCCACATGTCCGCTGCTTTACCTGATAACACGCCGTTAGGTGCATCTTCCAAGACAAGAACCTGAACAACAAGTGAAAGAAAAGAATTTGAAATAGAAAATTATTATTATTATTATAAACATAAATTATTAACAGGAATTCATGATTATATTCATATAAATGATGTTTATTTCACTTTGGGGCTCTCTATGTGCATAGGAATGTACATATATTAAAGCCCCACTGCACTACTTACTTATAGCTACTTGCTCCCTCTATATAGCAAACAATGCCTAATCGGTGCCTGTTGGTCCCCCATGATCCGGGCCCTTCTTCTTATGTTAATTGAGAGCTGATTTGATGAGATAACCACCTGTCAGTGACCTTGCAGGGAGGTCTAATCCCCCTGGCCAAATTAAAGCAGACAGGCTTTAAGCCTCATTCAGATATGCAGCGGTAAACCGTGGAAGATATTTTATGATGATGTAAAGTGTGATACGCGTCACATTTTCTATCTTACAACACAGAGGTACGGTAAGTGAATAGGTGTTGGACCTTTGTTGTACGCAGTTGGACGCAGTTGTCATCCATTTATACATTTAAAAAAAAAACTGCAGTGTTTTCTTTTTTAGGAAGTGGTTTATCCCGTCATATCTGCACCAGCCTTTAAGGTGCAGAAATAAAGCCTTGTTAGAGGAAATGGTGAAACAGAATTTTTGTTAAAGAGTGAGGGTAACATAAAACAAGACAAATGCAACTGCATCTCCTATATGCCTCCGTCCCAAGATCAGTGTAGGTAATAATTCATGACATCACAATTAAAACAAAAAGCCTATAATCAAATGCTGACCGACAACTATGATCTTGACCTACTAGCCTCAAAATTTAATTGGATCATCTTCCTATAGTAATACTGTCACCATGTTTGAAGCTCATACTTTAAAAAAATGACCTCTATGACCTTTGACTTTTGTTAAACTTCCCCTTAAATCTAATTAGGCCTTCTTCCTATGGTGACACAAATTATACCAATGTTTGAAGCTCATACCTGTAGTTTTTCTTATGATATTGCAATATCAAAGCTGATCCACTAACTCCAAAATCTAATCAGATGGTCTTCCTACGATGGTACACACTATCCCCATGTTTGAAGTTCATATCTCAAGTGGTTCATCCGTTCATGAGATATTGTGATAACGAGGATAATACCTTTAATTTCAGAAATTGACCCCTAAGACGTTTGACCTTTGAACAAATCAATCCAAAATCTACTTATTTTTTCTTCCTATCATGATAAATACTGTCATCAAGTTTGAAGTTCATATCTCAAGTGGTTCTTGAGATATTGCGATAACAAGAAAGCTGGACGGACGGACAACCCAAAAACATAATCCCTTCGGTACCACCTCTATGGATGGACGGAGGCATGAAAGAGTAAAATGATACTAGCTCTAATGTCTTATGGCCCATTCATAATTATGGCAATTAGCAAAATAAAAACTATTCCACATTTAAAGAGGAGGTTGAGTTCTGGTAAGAGGTGAAAAATTATTACTATGCAAGTGTGGAAGAACATCAGATAAGACATGTTCCCCGAAAAGCATGGCTCTTCAAATGCCTTCATATTCTAAATATGTCATGTAACATCGTAAAACTCCGGGGTAGGATTTCTACGCCATGTGTTCGTGTAGTCCCATATACATCTTTCTGTGTACAGAGTTTGTAACTTTACCAAGACTTGGCCGAATTTCTTATCATTTTGATGATTCCAGAACCTTGCAATACACACAAATTCTTATATGCTAGATGATCAGCCTTTTCTGGTCGATTCCACACCGTTTCTTTCACAATGCAATCGCATGACCAGAACTCAACTTCATCTTTAAATGAATAGCAACGAGGCCACGACTTCGTGATCCATGGTATGAATTACAATAAAAATATATGTGATGCGCACCATGCTTACGTCGCTATATTTTGACATGACAAAAACAATACATTCACCAAATATGTAATTCTTGTCATACAATGTGTCTGAAATTTTGGTAATATATAAATGAAAATGAAAACAAAAATGTTGCAGGTTATTTGAGCCTGTTCACTGCATCATTCCTAAAGAAGGCTTGTGAATCAGTTTTCTGTCATGACACAAACTCACAAAGATTAAATTTAATACAGTGTTACATGTATGAATATAAATACTTGATAGTAGTCTATCAAGTGGCAAAGATAGGCAGGTGGTCTTTCTATACAGGTAGTTGTTGAAGCTGGATTATTGTATGTATTCTAAAAATGTTTTAAAGGTAAAGACCAGTATTGGCAACGCCCCAATTTCAAAAAATGAAATGGAAGCTCTCATTACCAATCATGTGAAAGAATATGTTTTGACTAATACATGATGATAAAAAATTTGCCGGGAAACCGCCTACTAATTCATATATTTGGTAAATTTATTTCTCTCATGGTCTGGTGAGAGAGATAGGGTAGTCCCATATACATCTTTCTGTGTATAGTGCTTGTAACTTTACGAAGAATGGGCCAAATTTCTTATCATTTTGATGATTCCAGAACCTTGCAGATGCTAGATGCTAGATGATCAACCTTTTCTGATCGATTCCACAACGTTTCTTTCACAATGCAAATGCATGACCATTACTGGTCTTTACCTTTAAGTCTAGAGATCTTGTAACTTACATTTAAGGCTGTACTTATGCATTGAGATCACAAGTTTGACTCTTAAACAGAATTGAAGATTAATTCAACTTTAATATGTATTCCCAAAATGTGTGAATTCAAGAGATCTTGTAACTTACATTTGAGGGTGATTTTGGAGATAGATACATGTACTTACGTATTGAGATCACAAGTTTGACTCTTAAACAGAATTCAAGATTAATTCAACTATAATATGTATTCCAAAAATATGAGAAGTCAAGAAATCTTGTAACTTACATTTGAGGGTTATTTTGGAGGTAGATACTTCACATTTAAATACAAACTCTTAAACAGAATTCGAAATTAAATCAACTTTAATATATATTCCCAAAATGTGTGAAGTCAAGAAATCTTGTAACTTACATTCGAGGGTGATTTTGGAGGTAGATATTTCACATCGAAATACAAAATTTGACTCTTAAACAGAATTCAAGATTAATTCAAAATTACAGGGGTGATAGTAAGCATTACAAAAAAAAGGGGGGGGGGTTCCCTCAACCCTGCCCCCCCTTGAGTAAAAAAAAAAAAGAGGATTCGGGGGAAAATGGCATCTAACAACATTCCACCCCTTTTGAGTAAGAAATATTGGGAAATAATTGGGAAAAATAGGGAAGAATAGAGAAAATAAGGGGGAAAATAAGGGAAAATCAGGATCAAATCAGGAAAAAAAATTAAATAAATAAATCTGGTTAAAGAAAATTGGGAAGAAATTGGGAAAAAAATCGGAAACGGATGTAAATCGAGTATTTATCAGGCCTGACTTTAATATATATTTATATTCCCAAAATGTGAGAAGTCAAGAAATCTTGTAACTTACATTCCTGGGTGATGCTGGTGGATTCTCCTTGAATCTACTGGACGCAACCTGGAAGATATCC
>JAVYIG010007028.1:0-108249 GCA_035222895.1 Strongylocentrotus droebachiensis | reverse complement strand
AAGAGATAAACATGGAATCAAATTCCTCGAAAAAATATGAGAAATATCATGAAAGAAAAAAAAAATGGCGATTCTATGTTTTTTTAATGGTGTTACGCGCGAAAACGCGCGCGCATGCTCGTACGCGCGATTTTTTATAAAATGCTTAAAATGACCTGAAACGTATGCAAAATAAATTTGAGACGATTTTGAGCATTAAAAAATTTTGCGCGCGCATTGACGCGCGGACGTACGCGCACGCGCGCGTTTTTTGACCTGAAATTGACTGGACTGATATTGACCTTGATCATAATAAATATGAATGAGAAATACCTTTTGGTTATGAAGATATGATCATGAGTTTATTTTCAGAAAATTTCACAAAATGGCGCCTAGATGACGTCATCAGTCAAGGTCAAGGTTGAAAACCTTACTGTGTTTTCTCCATATGCCTATACATATGTGTGCCAAATTTCAAGGTATTTCATTCAACCATTTTCAAGTTATCTTGCTAACAAAAAAGTGGGTCGAAATAAGAAAAAATAAACTAGACATATAATACTTGTTTGGAACAAGTATAGGTGGGCTGGTCCACTAAAATTTGAGACAAAAATAGAGCAAAAATAAGCGACATACTGCTTACAAATTCTTAAAAAACAATATCATGTAGATTCATAACGTGAACTAAATTCAACTTCTATAGGCATAACACGCAAATTATGAAGTTTTTTACATGAGGCCTTTAATCAAAATTTTCACTATGATGACGTCATCAAAATGAAAAAAAGGTTGTTACTGCGCTTGTAGAGAATTGTCTTAGCTACAACATATCGAAATTTTAAAGAAAATTGATCAATATTTACAGAGATACAATAAATTTTACATAAATACGCTGACGTCATAATATGCAAATTCGTATTTTGAGTTCCAAGGCCATTGTGATGATGTCACGATACACTTAATGGCCAAATGAGACATGGAATCATATTTCCGACTCATACTCTATATTAATATGAACAAAAATTGAGGATCCCGGTGCATTCCAAAGAGCTATAACGGATTTTGTATAGGCATGTTTTTGCCCATATATGCTATGTATTAAAAGACCTCGCGCGCACTGACATTTATCTTGAATTTACGCTCATCTTGTTAATAATGGTCATAAAGAGATAAACATGGAATCAAATTCCTTGAAAAAATATGAGAAATATCATGAAAGAAAAAAAAATGGCGATTCTATGTTTTTTAATGGTGTTACGCGCGAAAACGCGCGCGCATGCTCGTACGCGCGATTTTTTATAAAATGCTTTAAATGACCTGAAACGTATGCAAAATAAATTTGAGACGATTTTGAGCATTTAAAATTTTTGCGCGCGCACTGACGCGCGGACGTACGCGAACGCGCGCGTTTTTTGACCTGAAATTGAACGGACTGATATTGACCTTGATCATGATAAATATGAATGAGAAATCACTTTTGGTTATGAAGATATGATCATGAAGTTTATTTTCAGAAAATTTCACAAAATTGCGCCTAGATGACGTCATCAGTTAAGGTCAAAGGTTGAAAACCCTTACCGCGTTTTGTCCATATATCTATACATATGTGTGCTAAATTCAAGGTATTTGATTGAACCATTTCAAAGTTATCTGGTTAACAAAAAAGTGGGTCAAATAAGAAAAATAAATAATAAATAAATAATAAAGGCAATTTTAACAAAAATATAAGGTGGTCTGTATTAGATACAGCCCACCTGATAAATAATAAAAATAATAAAGGCGATTTTAACAAAAATATAAGGTGTCTGTATTAGATACAGCCCACTGACTAGACATATAATACTTGTTTGGAACAAGTATAGGTGGGCTGGTCAACTAACATTTGAGACAAAATAGAGCAAAAATAAGCGACATACTGCTTACAAATTCTTAAAAAACAATACCATGTAGATTCATAACGTGAATTAAAATCACCTTCTATAGGCATAACATGCAAATTATGTCATTTTTGACATGAGGCCTTTAATCGAAATTTTCACTCTAATGACGTCATCAAAATGAAGAATATTTACTTTTAAACTTGTAGAACATTGTCTTAGCTATAACATATCGAAATTTTGAAGAAAATTGATCAATATTTACAGAGATACTATCAATTTTCCATAAATATGCTGACGTCATAATATGCAAATTCGTATTTTAAGTTCCAAGGCCATTGTGATGATGTCACGATACACTTAATGGCCAAATGAGACATGAAATCATATTTCCGACTCATACTCTATCTTAATATGAAAAAAAAATTGAGGATCCCGGTGCATTCCAAAGAGCTATAACGGATTTTGTATAGGCATGTTTTTGCCCATATAGCATGCTATGTTTTAAAAGACCTCGCGCGCACTGACATTTATCTTGAATTTACGCTCATCTTGTTAATAATGGTCATAAAGAGATAAACATGGAATCAAATTCCTTGAAAAAATATGAGAAATATCATGAAAGAAAAAAAAAATGGCGATTCTGTGTTTTTTAATGGTGTTACGCGCGAAAACGCGCGCGCATGCTCGTACGCGCGATTTTGTATAAAATGCTTAAAATGACCTGAAACGTATGCAAAATAAATTTGAGACGATTTTGAGCATTTAAAAATTTTGCGCGCGCATTGACGCGCGGACGTACGCGCACGCGCGCGTTTTTTGACCTGAAATTGACTGGACTGATATTGACCTTGATCATGATAAATATGAATGAGAAATGACGTACCGTTATGAAAATATGATCATGAGTAATTTTTCAGAACATTTCACAAAATGGCGCCTAGATGACGTCATCAGTCAAGGTCAAGGTCGAAAAATTTGCTGTGTTTTGTAAATATGCCTATATATATGTGTGTTAAATTTTAAGATATTTGATTGAGCCATTTTCGAATTATCTTGAACACAAAAAAGTGGGTCGAAATAAGAAAAATAAATAATAAATAAATAATAATAATAAAGGCAATTTTAACAAAATTATAAGGTGGTCTGTATTAGATACAGCCCACCTAATAAAGGCGATTTTAACAAAAATATAAGGTGGTCTGTATTAGATACAGCCCACCTGATAAATAATAATAATAATAAAGGCAATTTTAACAAAATTATAAGGTGGTCTGTATTAAATACAGCCCACCTAATAAATAAATAATAATAATAAAGGCAATTTTAACAAAATTATGAGGTGGTCTGTATTAGATACAGCCCACCTAATTACAATGATGGTCAAGATGTGTTCTTAGGGGAAAAAAAAATCAGTTTGGTTTAACAATTTATTGTACATGACGATACTATAGCCTAAAGACCTTGCCGTGTCAAGTGACACGCCCTACGACTGACCGTCGTGACCTTCGTCATCTTAATCCACTTGTGCAACAACAAAACATTTCAAAAGGAAAATATGTGAACATTACGATTCTAAACTTCTGTCCCATAGGACAATGTCAGAATTATAACGCACAATTACAATGATAGCCAAGATGTGTTCTTAGGAAAAGTTCAATTTGGTTTAACAATAATATTCAAGGGTATAGTACCACAAGCATGCTCGTGACAATACTAAAAAGACTTTGAGTGTTGTCTAGAAAAAGATCAGGCGTGTATCGCTTTTGGAATTTTAAAATTGAAAGGCATCCATTTTATGTCCAAACATCAAGTTTGGCACATTGGTAAAGAGCAAGACATGCAATCAAGAATGTAACCTATTGCACCCTTCGAATATTAAGACAATACCGAATTCCTCTTTTCTTTGATATATGTCAGTATCCAAATCTAATAGGCGTACACTTTAGCTGACTATCATGGATTTTTTTTTTCTTCTTCCTTTAAATAAATAAAACAACTTGCAATTGTTGTCATAAGACATTAACCCATTGATGATAAGCATACTGATCGAAAAACTCTTTATTCAGTGAGGAATGTGCCACTGTTCAAATGTCTTTGAATTTTAAATGAGTGCATTGATCATGTAATCAAACCGTCTTGATTATGACGGTCAAGTGACACACCCAACGGCTGACCGTCGTGACCTTCGTCAACATCAACCCACTTGTGCAACAACAAAACATGTCAAAAGAACATGCGAATATTATAATTTTAAAATCTTGTCGTTTAGGATAATGTCAGAATTATAATGCACAGTTAGCATAGTCAAGATGTGTCCTTAGGAAAAGTTCAATTTTGTTTAACAATTTATTTAAAGGTATAATAGCTAATAACACAAGTATGCAAATCGCATTACTATGTAGACATTAAGTATTGTCTCGCTCAGTACATTTACGCCTACCAGAACAGTTTTACGTTTTAATCACTGTAATGCATTAAGAAAAGTGTATTATTCTTAAATTAGTGAGGGACAGTATTGTTACTCCATCTCTCCAAAGTAAACCTAACTAGAAAAAGGTCAATCGTGTATCACTTTTGGAATTTGAGAATTTGAAAGGCATCCACTTAATGTCCAAACAACAAGCCTGGCACAGTGGTAATGAGCGAGACCTGCAATTAAAAGTGCAACTTACTTCGTCAACCTTAAACCACTTGTGCAACAACAAAACATTTCAAAAAAACCTGTGAATTTTTATGGTTTGAGTCTCTTGACATATAGCATAATGACATAATTATAATTCAAAATAAGCATAGTCAAGATGTGTCCTTAAGAAAAGTTCAATTTGGTTTTTCTTACAACTCATTCAAGGTTCATTTAATGCTCTTTTCTTCCTTTTAATCCTCTTTTCCTGTTACAATAATATATTCCACACGAAAAGTATCCTTTCGTTCATGATGGGTATCAACATTCTATTTTTCATATAACATGTGTGTCCTATGTTTTGATGAAATTAATCAGGATTCATTTCTTTTTTTTTCTTTGTCGTTGTTGCTTTCACTTACTTTACCTTCTTCCTAAAATAACATAGGCTTAAATACAAGTGATTAAACAAAAGCGATGCCAATTCATTTCATTCAATCTAGTGGCATTACAAATAAAATCTCGCAACGGCATATATTTTCGCTGAAGCAAATCGACCCTTACACATAAACATGCACATGCATACACATTCATATTTTGAGAAAGCCTTTCCTATATTGATGATGAAAACAAAATATTATTATTATTTTTTTTCCTTTTTCCCCCTAAATATACAACAAACAAAAAAAAGTAATGTCCATACCATGATTGCAGCATTTCCGCTTTCGTAGACATCATTATTGGTTGTGTCTTTATTGTCAATGAAGGCGATCTGGATAGATTTCCAATGTACTTAGATCAGCTAGTCGTTCCAACAATACTTGTGTTGATGGTTTCTTACTTTCTTCCCATACTGGTATTTGCCTTCATTTCTCCCTTCTCCCCTCCTTCTCCTCCGTTATAATAATATCCAAATCTTGTCGGTGCAATATCATCGTTTCTCAACCACAAAGAGTATGTTGCCATAATAAACATTTTTAAATTATATCTTGTAGCTTTTAGAATATTGGTTTCCTCTGCTCCTGATGATCATAACGACATAATTATCACAATCTCATTTTCTCCTACTGACGCCCTACTTCTCTCCTCCTGACGCCCCCTGTATATCCGTCTCCATCGCTAGTGACTTTGGTCCTCCTGCCACGGGCATTCCTTTCCTGATGTGCATCTCTCCTGTAGTCTTCTTCGGGGTGGATTGGTCCCGGGTCCTCTGTGTTACATCGTTTTTCTCGAATTCGTCCACAAACCTTTGCTGGTCTTTCGTCGGCATCCACACGTGGTCAATATAAAGCTTTGTTGGCTCTGTTCTTGAAAAGTAAGCGAGTTTCCCCGCATTCCTCGCTGTCTTTAACGCTGCAATTTGGCTCCGCCGGATCGATCTCACCCTTTTTGAAAGGTCATCTGTGATGAATATCTTCGTTCCTTTCAATAGTTTAGCTCTCTGTTGAATCTCTACCTTGTCTTTATAGCGTAGGTAACGGGCTTTTATTGGCTTTGGCAACGATGAGGGTCCGCTCCTAACACGATGTATTCGCTGATACTCAATCTGATCTACTTCGTGTTCCGCAAATTGAAGTTTCGTAATCATAAATTCTTTCATGACTTTTTCAACGTTTTCCTTCTCTCCTTCCTTCTGTATCTTTTCTGGTATGTTGAGGAAGACCAAATTCTCTCTTGCTGCATACGTTTCAACTCTGTCCAGTTCTTCCTTATACTCTTTCTCAGTAGTATTCATTTCTTCCTTCATCTTCTTCATTTCCTTTTTCAGGTCCGCGATATCTTTAGAGTTGTATTCAACGGTGTTCACTATCTCTGCAAACTGTTCGCGAATTTGTTTCACTTCATTCATTATATTCCTTTCCAGTTCCGCAAAACTTGTTCCAAAATTTTCTTGAAGTTTCCTGGTTTGCTCGTCATTCATTTGCTGGATGACTGGTATAAGGCTTAAAACCTCAGGAGAGACGGGGCTAGTCGGAGTCGTTGAAGGGCGAGGTCGCTTGCCGCCACCAGAAGCCATATTTCTGGTGTCTCGGTTGGCTGGCATGAGTTTCTTACACGGTGAAATGTTTCTTGTTCAAAATACACGTGGGTGAATTGTGGGCGAGCCGCTTGCGCGAGGTATGTCTTCACTCGACGAAGGTCATATTAGATATTTATGGCAAATGTATGGCAAATGTACTAATCGCGTTATGGAGACAGACATCGGCCCACTTGCCATAAAGCCCGACGCATATCGGATAGGCTACTTCTCAGACAGAGGGCTCGAAGCGATATATTATCCAAGTGATTTACGGTGCCATACCACAGAACTCTAAAATACGTATTTTAGAGTTATGTGGGCTATACTGCTACAGCTGACCCGAAATGGCGCTACATGGGATTTTGCTGTAGAGCTTCCATCGTATTTTATAGTAATTGAGTGCTTCTAGTAGGCCTCCACTGTCTAACCTAACACGTCATGCGGACCAATGCGTGACATTACTTCGCGGGTTACTTGGTTCTCGTTATATTATTTGCCCGGGGGGGGGGGGGGGAGGGGGGGGGAGATTTACTCACATATTAAGACATACGGGGTGTGCCCCTCTAATGGGTAACTTTTCACGTAGAAATCCTTAAACATGGGGCCCACTTTTAACAAAAATACCTTAAAAACTTAGTCCATTTTGTCAAAATTTGAAAAATGTCCAGGTGTTTGCCATGCAAACAGCTGAAAAACACACGAAAAACACCCGACATTTTTTTTTAAAGGGTCTTTTTTCGAGAAAAATGTCCCAAAATGCCCCCCTTATAATGGGTATGGGTTTCGAGGCTGGAGCGGTACACCCCGCCCAAACCAAATCTGAGAATCCCCCCCCCCCCCCCGGGAATATTTGTTTACAAACTCTATTCAAATATGGGCCTTAATTCATGGTATAAATTTTTAGATTAGAATGAACCATGGAATAGTTATTATAACTTCGTAGGGTGTTAATTGATGGTTATCCTTGATTTCCTTAGGAACTTGAAGAATGTGCTTTCTTTGACGCGAACACCCACACGATGCCGTTCATTCTTCAGCCACGTGAACAAATAGTATCTGGAGTTCTCGTCACTCTCATCTTGAAGCAAAAAAACACGAAGAAGATCACCTTCCGAGTACAGTACAACGGTAATATCAAGGGCGTGAATTCCTTTAGGAGTATAATATCAGTGCTGGTGAAGAACATCATATTCTAGTGCAGTTTCAGGAATGGTTATTTGTCTGAGCTTCGGACAAGCTATAACATTTTGTCAGATTTAACACAAACAGAAAATTCCAAAACATTATTTCTCTCTCTTCAGGCGTTCGGCATGGCTCATGTAAGAAAGATATGGGAGATTATACGAATTTTTAAAACGCATTTTTATTGATACTGGACAAAATGCTCCCGAAAACAAAAACAAACTTTTTAAACCGGTTTTGTCGATCCTGGTATCATTTTGTCATGTGAACAGATTCTACTACTGCTGGTACCAGTGAATTTGACCCCCATCATTGGCAGTATGCTAGTCCGTTCATATTGAGCCACCCTATAGGCCTATACGAATACATTATGTATATAATTGTATATATATTAAATGTACATTATTTGTACGTGCAATGCTAAACAGTTCATTTAGTGTAGCAAAAGCACAATGGAAAGCGGCTTCAATTTGGAAACACTATCATTTTAGGCTAAACGCTTCTCATTACGTTTATACCATGCAGGCGCGGATCCAGGATTTCTTAGGGGGGGGGGGCCCAAATTTGAAATTATGCGAGCCAAAAATTGGTACGTAATGGTGACCAGCAGTGACGTAATGCGGGGGGGGGGGTTCAGGGAGGGTCGAGTTTCCCCCTCCCTCCTGCGCGAAACGCGGAAGCTTTGACGTTTCATTAAATTATTAGAGAAGACGATTCGTTGTACCGTTCTCGACTCTTAATCCTCGTCTGAATTTAGGTTTTTATTTCGTTTATTTCCATTTCCAACAAAATAAATAAAGTACATGGGATTGCATTGTACATAGTAAAACAATGAAACTTAACAATATATTTGTAATTGGTCCACAGTGTGCAACAGGCATATAAAACAGGTTGGTCATGGAGGGGACTGCTGAAAAGCTGGGCCTGTAGATTGCAGATTGCACATTGTAGACTGCAGCCCCCTATAACTTACAGTTGCAAAAATAGTACATCAATAATAAAAGAACGCACAAATACAGGTTACCTCCCCCCCCCCCCCCCCCGCACGAAGCGCGGAAGCTTTTACGTTTCATTAAATCATTAGAGAAACAAGACGATTCGTTGTACAGTTCTCGACTCTATATCCTCGTCTGAATTCAGTTTTCCCCCTCACGCGCAAAGCGCGGAAGCTTCTACGATTCATTAAATTATTAGAGAAAGAAGACGATTCGTTGTACCGCGTTCGGCCCTAATCCTTGTCTTAATTCATTTTCTCCGCCCCCTTCCGCGCGAAATTAAGTTTTGACGTTTTATTCACTTATTAGAGAATGAAAATGATTCGTTGTACCGTTCTTGAAAATAGTCCTCGCCTGAATTCAGTTCCCCCCCCCCGGCCCCTCCCGCGCGAAGCGCGGAAGCTTTTACGATTCATTAAATCATTAGAGAAAGAAGACTATTCGTTGTACAGTTCTCGACTCTTAATCCTCGTCTGAATTCAGGTTCTCCCCTTCCGCGCGAAGCGCGGAAACTTGAACATCTCTTCATTACATGTTACATGATATTATCTCAATCCTGTCAAAGCAAAAAAGTAATGAATTACAATTCAAGGGTTGATTTGCGATGATCACGAATCAGTCAGAGTTCTTTACAGCACAAGTCGGAGTCTGGTTTAATAATTTTTTTTTAAAGCTTTTTTTTTTTACGTTGCTTTATTTCAGATAGAAGTAGTCCTACTGAAGTCCTTAAAAAATCTAGACTATTGACTCCAAAATGGACAAGGTCACTGTCACGTGAACATGCCTACCAAGTCAAATATGATTACGTAACAGAGCCAGGAGCAATTGGTAAGGAGCTGTTACCACAAAACACCCATTTGTATCTCCCAACAATTTATCTTATCTCCTCAATCAATCGAAACTTTAAGATGAATATTTACTGACATTTTATGTTATTTTACATAATAGTAGCGAACGAATATCCTTTAGAAAAAACATTAATCTATATATGCTACACTCGTCCCATGTGTAAAAAGTGGGTAGGCTACCTGAAATGGTTGCTGGAACTTAACCGGGTTAATAATATCTTGAGTACTTTAGAAACACATGTAATCGTTATATACGCTTATTTCCTTTACACGCTCTTCGGTAACCTGAACAATGTAATTATTTTACGACATATCACATATTTGTTCTTTCGATTTAAGCTCCGACATCATCGACAGTGCCCGTCCATTCATTAGAGTCTGCAGCAGAGGGGACACTGGGAGTCTTAGCCCCACCAGAATTTGCGGCAAACGTTGTCCAAGAATTAGTTCCAGGACCTTTAGCAGATCCAGTGCACCAGCGTTCTGGGAACGTCAATATCTACGTTCGAGAGATGGTCATCAGCAATCCCCAAGGGAATAATCCTCAAGGAAATACTGTTGCCTCTCACCCTGTACCAATTGCTTCCATAGTACCTCCTAGGCTACAGCATGAGCTGCGTTGTCGGTTGAACAGAGAAAGCCCAGTTTTTGATGACTGGAGGGGTCTTGCCAATGAGCTGGGACTTGAAGACTACATACAATCACTGGAGCAGTGCAAGAATCCGACTGAAGAACTACTCGTTCTTGCTGAGAGTCAAAAGAAGATTCAGAACCTCGGGGACTTGGCTAAGGCATTCGAACGCATGAATCGTGGGGATTGCCAAGAGCTCTGCGAGAACTATGCGTTTGAGAGAACAAAGTCAGCTGATCCTCGGAGGGATCAATTGGAAGATGATGACACAGACTCCAGTGATGAGGGAACAGAGTCAGCTGTTGCAATTGGTTCCAAATTAAAGTACCTCCTAGCTAGGCTATACGACCAAGCTCTCTACCCTCTACGATTCGGCTCTGGTTCAAAGATCATCAGAGAAAAGACAAAGATTATTAGTCTCGACGAGTACAGCATCAAGGTTCCAATTTCACCTGACAATGTTGACAGAGCCAAATATATCACAGCAGAAGCATTGACAACCATACCACCTGACTTAAAGCTGGAAAAAGACGAAGTTATCATCTCAGTTGGGCTTAAGCTATGCCCTCCTGGTCTTCAGTTTAAAACTCCGGTGGAAGTCACGGTCTCGCATAGCGCTATTTTCACCAACCCAGACAAGGCAGAAATTGTGCTATACACCCGAAGGACTGGTAAGATCTTCCTTTTACCATAGATCCCATATTTCCATATTAATTCCTTTCTCTTCCGTTCTTTTTATTTCCCCCTCTTCGTATAATCTTCTTTACTTGGTTTTTAGATTGAATTAAAGTCGTTCCGATATACCCAAGACTAGCTTATCCTAAAAGTTGCATTCTTCTTTGTATAAACACTGTTGAGATGTGGTTCGCGGCACCAATGTCTCTGGCAAAACATAAATATGAATTTGCCACTCTCCACCAAGGTGTTATATGGGTACCCGGCAAAGATACGTACCATATGGTACATTTTCATCAGAATGCCACATGTCATTACGTGCATTACATCGCGTCTGAACTTTGAACGCATCGAGATACGCGTGGATCAAAAATGATGCTAGTGCTGCATATGACTTGCATAGCTGCCGCACAAAAATAGCACAGCCGGGCGCGATAGAAAAAATAAAATAATAAACACGTGACTTGATAACACGTTTGCCATTGGCTACATTCTTGAATCAGTCTTATATTATCATCTTTACATAGATTATTAGAATTGCCTTTGAGTTGATTTCTCGAAGGCCTTTGTGATCGTGTTTGAAATGAAAAAATACATTTTGACAGTAACAGTTTCAAACACAAGTTTAAACACAAATTACTAAATTTTGCATAAGACTTCATCGATGCCACTATCGAACCTGCAGTCATACGGCTTTTCCATAACAGATCACAACATTTGTGCCCATATCATCATCAGCCATTTTCAAGATCATCGTCATCATCATAACCATCATCACCTTAAAATATCTTTCACAAAATGAGAGGAAAAAAACATTGGCAGTATCAATAAACTTTTTTTTATTAAAATTTATTAACTTCATTATCAACATGATTTAATATTTTCTTTTCAAATGCGACATAAGATGAAATCAACAGCTGGGGCTGGCTAGGATTAGGAAGCTAAGGAAAGTTTTTCTTTTTAGTCTAGAACCAAACTAAGTTGAATCTTGACCTGGATCACACTCAGTTTAGAGTCAGAATGCTACTATGTAGTGGTGTTCAATTTACCTGACTGCTAAGAAATCATAAAATGCTTGTTAGTAAGCAACCAGAGTACCGACAGCTTTAGGTCCTCTCCGAGAGACCTAATGAGGATTAATGCCTTACCAAAGGGTACTACCGTATAGCCTTGGTTTCGAACCCGGTTACTGGATTACAAGACCACTGCTCTACCAACTGAGCTATTGCGCCTACTACTTCAATAGTGGGGTAAAACCAAATATAGACCTTTTCCATGGTATATGCCATGAGCAATGCATATGTCATAATTGCCCATTAGGAATAAGAGGTATCTAACATAACCACTGGAGAGGCATTGAGTTATCCAGGGGGAAGGAGCACAGAAGGGTTGTGCCCCCTTAAAATCGAAGTTTTCGTCAACTTCTTCATTGAAATTCCACGATGATCTTTCTAGACCAATTATTAATCATTTATACACTGAAGCAAATTTAAACTTTCAAGATTCCACTTTAAATGCGGGGTAAATGCTGTTTAGTGTTAGATCTAGATACATGTATATACTAGCCAGGCTCACGAAATGCAGTCGCTTCTACGTGGTTGTTCCATTCGGCTAAT
The DNA here is from genome assembly GCA_035222895.1 of Strongylocentrotus droebachiensis. Taxonomy (NCBI): domain Eukaryota; kingdom Metazoa; phylum Echinodermata; class Echinoidea; order Camarodonta; family Strongylocentrotidae; genus Strongylocentrotus; species Strongylocentrotus droebachiensis. Next base: position 95,803 of record JAVYIG010007028.1, on the reverse strand, counting down.
ATCCGCGAAATAAAAAATCATAATCCGCTTGGCAAGATTCAATCCGCTGAGTCGAAATGAGAACTTTGCACACACTGCGGTCTCTGTAACAGGTCCATATCTACCACTGATTATTGTCGGTAATGTCCCTTTTGCAGCTAACATCAAATTCTGTAGAACTTTGCAGGAATTATGAACATGTCATGTATGTCCTATCTGTGAAATCTAAACGTTAGCAGTGTCCTAATATTCAAATTATGCAAGGAAACCCGTTAACTTGCTAAACTTCACTGTCAGACACTATTGAGTGACTGACTGTTTTTTTTTTCTTCTTTGGTAATAACATACATACGATGAGCTGTAAAGGGTACATGAGCATTTGTTTACATCAATAGCCCACTTCTTGTAATGGCCATAATTAAACTGATTGAATCTTTGCGCAACACAAAACGTACGACCATTCGGTACAATGGTCTGAAAATCAGACTATTACTTACTAGCTCTATAGCTCTTAGGTCGATTCGACAACTAATAGTCGTTATTTTCACACTTCAAGACATTTTCAAGCCCCCCCCTTTTTTTTTTAGGGAAGTTCTAAATTAGTATTATCTTTCAAATGCCTTTGGAATTTAACCTTCTTGGTATCTTAGGGCCCCACTTCGATGTTAATGTTTATCTGAGAAATTTCTACTTCACTGAGTTTTACTTGATAAACTTCTATTAGAATAGAAATTCACTTAAAATGAAAATGTTTCAGTCTTTTTGTATGAAAAACGTATGAGTCGCAAAGTTCATACAGCCGCCATTTCCTAGATTTTTATGGAAAGATCGTAGGTAATTATGGGAATTAAAAAAGTTTCTGCATATTCTAATACATAAAACAGCTTGTAAACAGCCAATACCCAAATAGCAATTGACTTTTTTTTTACGTTATTGCTCATGAATAAACAATGAACCTCCAACAAAGTTTCCCAGTCTATCCACAATTTAATTTGTGAAAGGAAATCCCAGAGTATGACAGTTCAATGCGTAACAAAATTAACATGTTCCCCTATTTTTGTTGTTGTTGAAAGAGTCTGACGAATTTTCAAGGATAGTTCCTGCTTCTGACAAAGCTGCCAGGTGTGTAGTCGCAAAGAATCACATTACTCTGTACATCGACCATTTCTCGGAATGGTGGATTATCTCCTTAATCAAGAGATACTTCATCGGTAAACGGCTCATCTGTACGCCATACGTTCCCCTGTCAATGTCCAGAGACGTCAGGAACCCCATGTTGCTCGTCATTAAAAACGACTTCTACGGCATGAAAGAGGTAATTTTGTAACGAATTAACAGTCCGGTATATTTCTGGTCCATGTTATGTGCAATGATTTTTTTTCCCTTCTCATTTCGTCACGAAACTTTCCAATCTTGCACATCTCATAGTCAATTTCGTATTTGGTCATTCATTTTCAAACTTTGTCCAATCGATTTCATCATTTTGCATCTAACTTCGTCAAAGTCAATCAAGTTCATCATCCTTGGCTGCTAACAAACATTTATTACATGAAACAATTTTGTCAGTTTGCAACCAATTTCGTTAGAGCATCATTAAAATACCTTATCCTACCCCCGGACAATTACCCCATAGGATAGTTGTCCGGGAGGTAGTTGTCCTAGAGGATTCGAGTCATGCGGGTAGTTGTCGGGGGGGTAGTTGACCAAGGGGGTAGTTGTCGTATGGGGTAGTTGTCTGGGGTAGTTGTCCGGGGGTAGTCGTCTGAGAGGGTGGTTGCCCTAGGGGTAGTTGTCCCAGGGGTAGTTGACTCGGGGTGGTTACCCATGGGGTGGGTGTCCAGGGGGTAGGTGTCCCAGAACCCCTGGCAATTGCTGGAGGTTATTACAATGCCCTCGGGAAGAACAAAGTTTTCTTATCATAATCTCTTATTAGTCTTTTCCCCCAATTATTATTACTATTATTATTGTCACTATTATTTTTTCAATAGTGATTCATATGTTCATTCTTTTGTAGGATACCATACAAGAGTACAAGGCAGCCTATCCTGGTGAGCAGTACTGTGTATATTGGAGACAAGGACCCCTACTTGTCAGACATCTGGAAAACGAAGACGAAGTGTCAACACAGGTAAGAATCTCAATATAATTGATACTGTTGTTTCCCCCGAAGTAAATTATCCTGACAAACAAATCGTCCGTTTCTTATTCGGCAGGGCCTAATATATATATGTTGTTACATTACCAAAGACACGGGCAAGAGCTTTCTTTAAGCGACACTGACTTGATGTACTTTCTGCCATAGCGTACTGTTCATTGCACAGCGCCATCTCATGGTCAATTTGCCAACATTGTGTAACCCAATACCTATTAATTGTTTCCGCTTCGCAGACAAAGGGATGGACGCGATACGTAATGCTATGGTCACATTACCCAAAAGTAGCCTGCTCGGCGGCCGAGCGGCGAGTTTTTAACCAATTCTGCCCGGCGGCTGCCCGGCCACCGAGCGGCGGCCGCCCAGCCACCGCTCGTTTTTAGGGCATCGCTCGGTCGCCGCTGAAGTTTTAGCGCGGAGTTAAAATTTGGGCGGCGCCTGCTCACTTTTCACTCGCCGCCCAAAATACGCTCGGTGCCTGGGCGGTCGCCGCCCGGCACCGACCTAATTGCTGGGCGATGCCTAAATTCCAGCAGCGACTGAGCAGGCTACTGATCGGTCGGTCGCTGCTCAGATTTGTGACCATAGCTTAACTGTGAGGCCCCAGGATCAAAACCGCGTCGATCAGCTATATGCCCTTTTGGGAGACATTTATCCTCATTACTGTCAGTTATGACTCAAGGACATGAGAATGTATACAATTATCTAGATCTATTAGGAATAAATTTCAAAATTATTCCATAAATTTGGGTAAAAAATAATATTCCACTTTCATGACCACAGTGTATGTATGTAAACGCTGTTTCTGTGTGGAAGCGCTTATACGTGGTCTTGATGAGGTTACTTGGTTCTCGTTATAATATTATTTTAGGAAAAACGATTCAAACATGGGCCATAGGGGTTAGGCTCCACTAGCACATGTGCTATTATCTGGCCCCTTTTACCAACCAATAGTTTCTCTTCTTGTATATGTAAATTATTGTATGAAATCAAATCAATCAATTGAATTCATGGTATCACTTTTAAATTAGAATGTACCATGGCACAATTACTTTAACTTCGTAGGATGTTAATTGATGGGAATCTCTGATTTTCTTAGGAACTTGAAGTACGTGCTTTCTTTGACATGACGACCAATCGGATGCCGTTCACTCTTCAGTCACGTGAACAAATGGTATCCGGAGTTCTCGTCACGCTCATCTTGAAGCAAAGAATCACGAAGAAGATCGCCTTCCAAGTACTGTACAACGGTAATATCAAGGGCATGAATTCCTTTTTTTGGGGGGGGGGGGTGCTTAAAGACTATAACTGGCATTGCTGGCAGAGATGAACGTATTCTTGTGCAGTTCCAGGAATGGTTATTTTCCTGAGCTTCGGACAAGCTGTGAAAAACATCAGATGTAACACAAAAATAACATTCCACAAACGATTCCATGACATTTGCTCCGGCGACAATTGCTCCGCTGTAAATTTCATACACTAATCGAATGGCTAACTTCAACCCTGGATTCAACACTATACCCTACCCTAAACCTAACCCTAAACCTAACATAAAACCCTATTGAAACCCTAACCCTAACCCTACATCTTAGACGAAATAAAGCCCGGAGCAATTGTCGCAGGAGCAAATGTCGTGTCACCCCACAAACATTGTTCTTTTCAGGCGTTTTTAATGACTTGTGTAAGAAAGAGTCGTGAGATTTTACGAATTTAAAAAACGCAATGTTATTGATACTGAACAAAAATGCTCCTGAAAACAAAAAGGAACTCTTTACCAGTTTTGTCGATCCTGGTACAAATTTTGAATGTGAAAAGATTTTATTACTGCTGGTACCAGTGAATTTGACCCCGCATCATTAGAAGTATGCTAATGCTAATTTATATTAAATGTTCATTATTTTTACGTGCAGTGCTGTTCATTTAGTGTAGCTAAAGCACCGTGGCAAGTGACTCCAAGTTGGAATAATTATCATTTTAGGCTAATCGCTTCTCATCACGTTGATATCATGTATTCACAATTTAGATGTGCCGCGTGAGAATCCAATTGCCAAATCAACTCCGACAGGAACTGCATCGTCCAAAAGTAAAGCTGAACCAACTGATGTTGGACGGAGATCATCCAAATGTAAGATTTAAAGACAAATATTAATACTAGTTTTCCCTTTTTTTCATACACAAACCTTTTGATATGCAGGGCATCGTTTCACTAAACCGTCATGGGTACAATTGAAAAACGAATGTAAAATAACACGCATTCAATGGAATTTCGGCAAGCTTGTTATATGAAACAATTTCCTTATTATACAGAGACGATTGGAACGAAATCGAACAAATAACCATGTATTTGTGCTTTTCTGATTTGATTTTGATTGATTATTGCATCATCAGCATCTCAGCTCTCCGAAGAGCAGTCAAGAAGCGAGTATCATCTTGAAACGATAGGTTCAACATCACCTGAGCCTGCAGACACAAAGGGTAAGACTATGTCGTATCAGGAGCGGTTCTGGAGGAATACATGTTAGTCCAGTAGACGGTACCATATACCATGTACATGACCTGGAAAAGTACAAGGTTTTTTTGTTGATTTGTGTTCTAGATGGGTATTGAAGTAAATTTAGCTTGGTTGCCAGCTTGGCAACCTTGGGCAACTTTTTTAATAGCCATATTAGCATAATCATCTAAATTAGCATATGTGCAATATGTAATAATGTTGCTGATCTCTATCCAGGAAGCCTGAAAACATGGATAATACGACTTTTCAAGGGTTTCCTATGACGAGCAATTGATTTATGACACCAGTTTTTTATTCCAAGTGATACAAGCTGAATTTACTTCAATACCCATCTGGAACACAAATCAACAAAACAACCTTGTACTTATCAACTTGTCCAGGTCTGAAAAACTTCTACAGGACTACGTGTATGTTTATTTGGGGGCAGGGGGAGGGGCATTAGAACCGCTACTGCGGCCTATATTCTTGATAATGGCCTTTGTTTTAAATCATATCTTTTAATATATTTTTGATGTATTTTTATATCGTATGATTTTTACTCTGTAAATTGAACAATCTCATCTCTTCACTACATGTTCCATGATATTATCTCAATCATGTCAAAACAAAAAAAGTAATAAAATACAATTGAAGGGTCGACTTGGGATAGATAACGGATCAGTCAAAGTTCTTTACAGCACAAGTCGGAGTCTGGTTTAATCAGTTTCTTACAGCTTCTTTTCGTTGCTTTATTTCAGACGGAAGTAGTCCTACTAAAGTCCTTTCAAGACCTAGCTCGTTGACTTCATCAACAGAGTCACTGCCATGTGAACATGCCTACCAAGTCACACCTGATTTGATAACAGCGACAGGAGTAATTGCTAAGGAGCTGAAAGGTAAAGTCATGTTCTGGGCTCTGTAACAACAAAAAGTAAATTGTATCTCCCAAATTTTAATCTTATACCCTCAGTCAATCGTAAATTTAAGATAAATATTTGCTGACATTTAATTTTACGTTAAAGATAGTAATCACATCCTAATGAGCGGGTAGGGTACCTTAAACGGTTGCTGGAACTTAAACGGGGTTATAATATCTAAAGCCCTTGAGAAGCGCATATATTGTGATATACGCCTATTTCCTTTACATGCTCTACGGAAATTTAAACGATGTAATTGATTTACGTCATATCATCTTTTTGTTCGTTTTGATTTAAGCTCCGACATCATCGACAGAGTCCGTCCATTCATTAGATTCTGCAGCAGAGGGGAAAGTGGGAGTCTTAGACCGACCAGCATTTGTGGAAAACATTGTCCAAGAATTCGCTCAAGGACCTTTAGCAGATCCAGTGCACCAGCGTTCTGGGAACGTCAATATCTACGTTCGAGAGATGGTCATCCACAATCCCCCAGGGAATAATCCTCATGGAAATACTGCTGCCACTGCCCCTGTTCCAATTGCTTCCATAGTACCTCATAGGCTACAGAATAAGCTGCGTTGCCTTTTGAACAGAGAAAGCCCAGTTGATGGTGACTGGAGGGGTCTTGCCAATCAGCTTGGACTTGACGAATACATACAATCACTGGAGCAGTGCAAGAATCCGACTGGAGAACTACTCGTTCTTGCTGAGAGTCAAAAAAAGATTCAGAACCTTGGTGACTTGGCTAAGGCGTTCGAACGCATGAATCGTGGTGATTGTCAAGAGCTCTGCGAGAACTATGCGTTTGAGAGAACAAAGTCAGCTGATCCTCGGAAGGATCAAATGGAAGATGATGACACAGACACCAGTGATTAGGGAACAAGCTCAATCTGTTCCATATCACCCTTTAATTCAGGGTCTATGTCTCTTTATTCATACAACCTATAAAGATAGCACTATATGGTTTTTGTAATCTACCAACTACCTGTCATTTGGTTTTAACAAACCAAATCATTAGATTTGCTCGAAACATAATAAAGGTATACTATGAGGTCCGTATTCTCCTAATTTATTTAAGTCCTAACCAGGGTCTAAAATCATGTTTGAAAGAAGACTTATAGATCTCAGCCCAATTTTCTTTTTTAAACCACTTTTTTTGACAAAAGTCTTAATCCAGCGTCGTGTTAAAATATGAGAACAATTCAGGACTATAAAAATGATCAAACATTGGTTTAAGAATTGTTGGTTGGGTAAATCATTGTTACCTAATATTGCGTAAACCTTAGTCAATTATAAGTACATTATACCCATTAGTGAGGAAACGTTTACCCTCTTGTAATATGCTTCGCTGCATCAAGATTATTACCTTGCTTGCTTTTACAGGAACGAAGAAGTGAGATTCACTCTTGGCATATTCATCGATTTTAAGAAAGCAATTTTGACACCATTAATATATACTACTAGCAAAACTCTCTAATCACGGCAATCGAGTTTAATCTTTTGCATGGTTTAAGGACTATCTTAGTAACAGATTGTTCAATGTGGTTAAACGCTATCCCTAAGATATAAGATAAGATGTGGTGTTCCACAAGGATCAGTACTAGGGCAAACTCTGTTTTTATCTATATAATTGATCTGCCATCAGTAACTTATTATTTCAACTTGCGGCTGTTTGCCGATGATTTTAACATAATTCATACTTTTCCAGCTCACCAGGGCGAAATTAATGTGGATGAAGTAATTAACAACACATGGAAAAGTGGTGCATTGCTAACAAACTTACGATCAATTCAATGAAAACGTATTTCATGTTCATAAGTAGTATGCGTAAAAACAGGTATAAAAGGTAAACTGGAAATAGCTTGATAGGATATCAAGGAGGTTGATGTTGCCAATTATGATACACGTCTGCCATGGAATAGTCATATTCGTTATGTAAATCAGTGTATCAGGATTGCAACATTTTGTTCCTATAGGCGTACTTTGACATTATCCATTATCATATAAAACGTGGATAAAAACCACACAGGTGTGGAGAAGCAATATAAGGTTAGCCTATTAAGAAGCATATTGTATTCACAGAAACATTTTTAATTTAGAGAGAGAAGAACTCGTACAGCTAAACTACTTTCATGTTTGATCTGTGTAATAAAAGTTTGTCTCATATTTTGATAGATTACTGTGATATTCTAGAGTATAGCTACTCCACAGGGCAAACAGAAGGTTAACAATTACGTCTGCCAAAATTTAGAACGACACATGGTCTATTTCCATTGTCTCTTGTGGTTAGTTACTTGATTACCTATTAATGTCAGATTATGTTACAACACATTTGTTGAACAAATCATGAATCGAAAATCCATGCAAATAGCCTGTATGTGTACAACAATTATATTTCGTATTTTGTAAGACATGGTTGAAGTTATATATTTTTATAGTATTGATTGCAATAGTACATTAATTTCTTTGTTTTTGTTTTGTTTTCTGAAGGTTACTTGTACAAAATACATTGTTGAGCTGTGTATAAGGCGTTAGGGTCGACTAGCACATATGCTATTATCCGCCCAATTTACCAACCAATATTTTCTTTTCTTGTACATATAAATATCGTTGTATGAAATAAATGGTACGTATTTCCTTTTCGAAAATAAATCTATCAAATACAAACATCTAATAAAAATAATAAACATTGATAGGATTGTTACCAGAAAAGTGATGTACGTATATGGAAGTGAATTAACATCAACTCAAATCACATAAAAAGAAATGATTTCAACATTTGAAAGTATCTAGAAGGAACCACAGGTGTTAAATTGAATATTTTGTTGAAGATAATTAAAACAATTAGCTCCTGTGGCCAGGAGCAAGGCAAGACTTGCGATTTTATTGCCTTTCATATGCGAGTATCCTTTTTCCTAATGTCATTAAAAAACAAAATATATATATGAGAGAGACAAAATCTTTAATGAAGACAACTAAGGAAGGAAGAAATCTGCCAAATTAAAGGGGATCCCTCATAAATTCAAACGTTTATTACAAAGGGGTTCGTCTTTTATGTTACCTTTATTCGACGTTTATTCTTCTTCATACTTATCAAACTGTTTATGTATGATTTATGTACATATATATATATATATATAATTGCATTGGATTAATTGAACTTTTATGTATATCATAATGATATTCGTTATAGATCGGTATGATAGGCACTCCTTTGTTATAAGTTCATTAATTTTGTGTGAAAGCATAAAAATAAGAAACTCATGATTGCAAACGTTTGAATATATCGGTCAAATGATTAAGCAGTTATGAATGTTTGAAAAAAGATATTTCTAAATCTATTTGCGAATCTCAAATTGGCAATGGGGTCAATGGATTGTGTACACAAATATCAGTATTTTCTGTTTTTCTCCTTAGTGCCTTCTTCCATGGGGCACTCCTACATACAATGTATTATGGATAGTATATTATATTATATATTTTATATGATATGTGTTTTTATTTGTGTTTGAAATAAATTGAATTGAATTAAATTGAATATATTGTGAGAATCTCAGTTTGAAAAGAAATTACATATTTGCACCCCCAATGACGTTAGAATACCAGTTATTCAAAAAGGGCATTGACTGGAACGCGGTTCTATACAGAGTGAGTCAGAAAAAATGTCCCACTTTTTAAAAGTTGTAATGTTTGAAGTATGAATATTTAATCATGGGTTTCATGATATGTCTTGATAGAGTTATCCTCCTAGTACATTTAAGTACCTTTTTCATTTGAATCTCTGCATGCATGACTGAACATCAGACAATCTTTACAAGACTGCCAGATCTCACTTGCGCCAATTTACTGGGTGAGGAATAAAACAGTGCATTGAATAAAGACAGTCAGACAGACACAGACACACACACGCACACGCACACACACATGCATGCACACGCACTCATACACGCACACACATCACACACCGTGACAATTGTTTCATAATTTCCCTTTTTTCTGATTAAGCAATGATTTTTATCAAGATCGCTGAATGTTTAAGAGGCATAGCCCTGACAATATTTCCCTTTAGTACAAATTCACTACCACCATCATGTCATCATCATCATCATCATTGTCATCATCTTAATCTTCGTCATCATCATCATCATCATCATCATGAAGTAAAACATCCGTCAATACGCACCAAGAGGACAGCGGCCACTCAACTTTTAGTACGAGAAGAAGCATTTCCGACAAAAAGTAACAGTTTGGGTGGGCCTTGTCTGTCTGGCAGTCTATGTTCAAAACACTATTTTATTCCTCACCTAGCTACTTGGCGCGAGTGAGATCTGGCAGTCTTGTAAAGAATGTCTGATGTTCAGTCATGCATGCAGAGATTCGAATGAAAATGGTACTTACATGTACTGGGATGATAACTCTATCAAGACATATCATGAAATCCACGATTAAATATTCATATTTCAAACAATACAACTTTTAAAAAGTGGGACATTTTTTTCTGACTCACGCTGTAGAGCTTTCAATGCTTCATCAGTCAAGGGTTTCATACACAAATAATTTTGGCAGAAAGAGAATAAATTGCTGAGATTATTACATGTATCATGCGTGTGGGTATTTGGCAACAAAGTGAACGCTAATCAGTATACGCTCTTAGAATTATGTTGCATGTAGGTAGCTGAAGGTGCTGGTTGTTTTAGAGAATTACCCGATTCTAGGCAATGTTTACACAAAATAAGCGCCACAGGTTTGCTAGGGGCAATTTACTTACAAAAGATATATATTTCATACCATCAAGCAATACATGTTTGGGTGATATTCTGAAAACTTCAGACTTTCAGAATACTAAATTAGAGGTATGTTAAGGGTATTTTAACCCACAAATGAACCTTCAGCAACGACTTTCTCGGATCCAGTACTCCAGTTTGTATATACAATTTGACATGGGAAGACCTAGGTTACTTTGTACAAAATTAAAATATATGTGGCTGATTGTGGTGATTTGAACCACGTGCTAATTACGAACTGGTCTACACATTAGTCTACACAGACCGATTTAATTGTTGATGTTTATGTGTAACCAATCTTTTCTCAACTTATATCTCAATGATATAAATGAAACCGATACCAGATTACTCATTATAATAAAATATCCTCCTATTATAATTATCTCATTTCCCCTACCCGTATTATACAAATCCCCTTCAAATTCATGCAAAAACTTTGTAACACCTTTCCTCGTCCTGGTAGATATACATTTGTATGTATCATAATTTCTAAACCCTGTTAAATAACTGTTATTAGAATGTATCTCCTGATTTGATCTGAAATTAAAGAAAGAACCTTAAAATCTAAATGTGAATTAATCAACACAAGAACACCTTTACTTTGTAAAGTACTATCATGACTGAAATACCAACTCCCATCCCACATTGAACTACATGTATCTTCTATATCATAAGTACTATATGTTTCTTACAATAAAACAATATCTGCATATTTATCCTTGCACTATTAAAGTAAATATCTGAGATCTTCTGTTCTTTTCCCTGGTTCCTTTTACATTTAAGAAAAGAGAGTACAAGACATGGATAGTTTGTCAAAATCTATCACCACAACAATAATATATTCTGAACACTTTGGAGGACAGTGACACAACAATAACAAATCATTACATTGTCTTCTGAATGGAATAACAAATAAAGGTGATATGTATGTAGTTGCAGTCCACCGAAAAAGATCCTCGAAGAAAAAATAGAAGTGAACCTTATTTTTGTAATACGTACTACGACAAATCAAATACAAAGACATCCACACCCAGACCAGACCAGACAACCGATTATATTATCCACAGAGGCCAAAAACAGTCAGTTTGAACTTTTTGGAGTCGATGCGAAGTCGGTTTGCCAGTGTGACTGGGGTACTTAATCATACCTCGAAAACCGACTTCAAATCGACCGATTCTTAGCGATTCGGGCAATGTTATAGTGTGTCCGGTCTGTTGTTGGTCTGGTATCTTCTATCAGTTGAACAACCCGTGAATCGAAATTTCGCTATGTCATATTTAGAACTTATCTTGAAGAACGGGGATGTTAGTCCATCTTCTTTACCAACACAATTTTGAGAATGTATTTAAAATGAGAATAATGAAAGTTAAACATTTTGAGCAAAGGGCTCAAGTATGAAATGCATATGTACATAGAGAAGGACGACTAATTAGCACTTTGTTAGCATCTTATTTTGCTTAATTGGTGGCGATACATTGACCAATTTGGTTTATATCCTGCCACTTCTAGATAAATGAAGCGAGTACTCTACATCAGTAGGTCACATCATGACACATGTACGGTGCTAAAGAAAAGCAATGGTTGTATTCTTTATCATTCTCTGTCCCTTTCGTCTTTCTCTCTTTTTCCTGTTTTCTCTCAAATTTCTTAGTATTCGATGTGTTTGAGTGTGTGTGTGTGTGTTTGTGTGCGTGGGGAAGGGGGTGGAGGCAGGTCAACCTAGCACTGTTAATGAATTAGGCGTAATGAAATTTTGATCCGCCTTGTTCTTTTTCTTTCGCGCAAATCTGAAACCAGGTATATTTCAGGCCAAAAAATACAAAGAAATGGCAAGGCAATAGTTCTGTATTGTTGCAATACACTGTACAGTAATGTAGTCAGAGTTCTGAAGCCGAATATGGATATGAATGCAAAGTCCAATTCATAGAATGCTTTCATAAAAACACGCTTGATTGTTCCTTCAAATTAGAACAAATATTATCGCTACTAAAGGGTACAATTCGGGGCAATGTTATAGTGTGTCCGGTCTGTTGTTGGTATCGCTGGCATCTTCTGTCAGTTGAACCACCCATGAATCAAAATTTGTCAATTTTATTTAAGAACTCATTTTCAAGAACGAGAATGTTAGTCCATCTTTTTTATTAAACAAAATTCTGAGAATGTATTCAATATGAGAATAAAGAAAGTCATACATTTTGAGCATAGGGTTCGAGTATAAAGTGCATATGTGCACGGAGAGAGGCGAATAATATGCACTCTGTTAGCATTTTATAATGCTTAATTAATGGCGATACAATGACCAATTTGGTTTATATTTTGCCAATTCTAGAGGTATGAAGCGAGTACTCTACACCAACCGATTACATCATTACACATTCATGTAAAGTTTTACAAATAAGGGATCTTATAGGTGGAATTCTTTATCATTCTCTGTCCCTTTCGTCTTTCTTTCTTTTTCCCTGTATTCTCTCATATTTCTTCGTGTGCGTGTGTGTGTGTGTGTGTGTGTGTTTGTTTGTGTGTGTGATGGATTGGGAGGGGAGGGGGCACGTTTTCTTTCACACAAATCTGAAACCAGGTATAATTATTTCAGGTCACCAAAATACAGAAAAATGGCAAGGCAATAGTTCTGTATTGTTGCAATACACTGTACAGTAATGTAGTCGGACTTCTGAAGCCGAATATGGATATGAATGCAAAGTCCAGTTTTAAATACAGAATGCTTTTATACAATCACGCTTGATTGCTCCTCAAAATAGTGCAAATAAATAACGCTACTAAAGGGTACGGGCTAATTTAAACAGTAGTTCAATGTCAAATGACAATAAGCGACATGCTGTTTGGAGAGCACGGTAATATATACGAGAAAAACGTTGTGGGTGTGAATTACGTTTAACATGGCGCTGTTTTCAGCAGCAGCAAAAGGAGATGTCCTGAAGATACAATCATTAATCGACTCAGGAGACAAGTCAGAGGATTCGGGAGGAGTTGATGTAAACTGCTCGGATACATCTGGCAAGACACCCCTTCACATTGCTTCGGAAAACGGACATTTGAAAACGGTTATATGCCTTACCCATCATGGAGCAAAAGTGAATGTAATCGATGCTAACCTACAGACATCGGTTCACTTATGCTCAAAGAAAGGCCATCTTCATGTGGTAGAGCTGTTAGTGAACGAAGGAGCAGACATTGAAATTGGTGACAAAGATGGGTTTACAGCCCTTCACATAGCATCATTCGAGGGTCATTTTGATATTGTCAAATATCTTGTTAGCAAAGGGACAGAGCTGGAGAGACTTGCTAATGATTACTGGACACCTCTACACCTTGCTTTAGACGGTGGCCATCTTGACATTGCAGAGTACCTTTTGACAGAAGGAGCCAATATTAACACGTGTGGTACAGGTGGGTGTACAGCTCTACATACTGCTTCACAAACTGGTAATATTGGTGGAGTGAAATATCTAACCAGTCAAGGAGCAGAGCTGGATAGGAGCACTGACAATGGTTGGACCGCACTTAGTCTGGCTTCATTCGGGGGACACATTGACAGTGTCAAAGTTCTCGTTAACGAAGGGGTAGAGGTTGACAAAGCACTCAGGAGTGGGATGACACCCTTGTGTCTTGCAACAGAAGGAGGCCATTTGGGTATTGTCGAGGTCTTACTGAACGTAGGAGCAAATATTGATAACTATAATCGAGCCGGGTTAACAGCACTCCACATCGCATCGTCCAATGGACACGTTGAAATAGTTCACCATCTTGTTAGTAAAGGGGCAGACCTGTGGAAACTTGCTTATGATTACTTGACACCTTCAGGCCTTGCTCTTAATGGTGGCCATCTGGGTATACATGACTATCTTTTAAATAGAGAAGCAACAAAGATCGTTAAGCCACTCATTGGGTTTGAAGATGACCCCTTTGGCGACCTTCGCAGTACTTGTAGCGGTGAGGCTCTCCCTAGCCCAATGCCCCACTCATACTCCCGACCATACGGTCCATATCTTACCAGTCCACGAGACAGCTCTTGCTCCCCGAGGGAGAGCATCAAAGAAGAGACAAAGATTATTAGTCTCGACGAGTACAGCATCAAGGTTCCACTTTCACCAGACGATGCGGACAGAGCCAACAATATCACAGCAGAAGCATTGACAAGCATTCCACCTGACTTAAACCTGGAAAAAGACGAAGTTATCATTTCAGTTGGGCTTAAGCTATCCCCTCCTGGTCTTCAGTTTAAAACTCCGGTGGAAGTCACGGTCTTACATAGCGCTATTTTCAGCAACCCAGACAAGGCAGAAATTGTGCTATACACCCGAAGGACTGGTAAGATCTTCCTTTTACCATAGATCCCATATTTCCATATTACTTCCTTTCCCTTGTGACTCGAATACAGGTTTGTTATTGGCTACATACTTAAACCCGTCTTAATATATATTATTTAAATTTCCCTTGAGTTGATTTCTTGAAGGCCTTTGTTACGTGTGTGATAAGAAAATAAACATTTTGACAGTAACAGTTTTAAATTTGATGTCCGTTATAAATAACGGATAAAAATAACAAGGTTAAACACCAATTACTCAATTCTGCATAAGAATAATAATTTAATAATAATAAAAATCTTAAATAAGATTGCGTCCTCACTTTTAAAAGTAAAGAATTCCACTATAAATGCGGGATAAATGCTCTCTAGTGTTAAAATTAAATCAATACTAGCCAGGCTCACGAAACGCAGTCGCTTATACTTGGCTGTTCCATTCGGCTAATATCCGCGAAATGAAATAGTCATAATCCGCTTGGCAAGATCCAATCTGCTTAAATAGTCGCAAAGAGAACTTTCCGCACAGTGCGGTCTCTGTAACAGGTACATATCTACCACTGATTATTGGCGGTGATAAGGCCAAAAAAAAAAATTGTTTGGTTGTCCTCGATTGCTTTTCTGGAGTAGGGGCGGGCGGGCGGATTTTTTTTTTTTTTTTTTTTTTTTTTTGATTCATTTTTGTGTGTGTCTTTTTTTGATTTTTTTTTTTTTTCCCCATTTTTTTTTTTTTTTAATAGTTTTTTTCCATAAAAAAAAAAAATCATTGGGATTGTCAAGCATTTAAACAAACAAAGTCTATAAAACACTTTAATATGGTAAAAGACTAGTTTAATGTACAATGAATATCAAGACCAACACAGAAAGTATTTTGGGCTTTGAAATACAGCACCTTTTAAATCTCCATTTAAATCTCCTTATATCTACTTGCGCCCTCTATGTAGCAAACAATGCCTAATCGGTGACCATTGGTCCCCCATGATCCTCTTTTTTTATGTTAACTGAGAGCTGATTTGATGAGATAACCACCTGTCCAGTGACCTTGCATGGTGGTCTAATCCCTCCTGTAAACTAGTACAGATGGGCTTTAAAATTGGTTTAAGAATGCTCAGAACCTGATTTGAATGAACGGCATTTAGACATAGAAAAATAAAATGGCAAGTTTAATAAATACCTAATTGCGTACTGAAAAGACCAAACTGGCAACGGGACGCATTTTGATCCTTGCAAATGCATAAAATGGTATGTTTGGCATTTAAGATTGCTCCCCGCAAAAAAATTACATTAAAAAAAAAAAAAAAATTGAATAAAAAAATAAATAAAATTAATTTAAAAAAAAAAAAAAAAAAAAAAAAAAAAAAATGACGAGCGGCCCGAAAATGACGAGCGGGCGGTCGAGGACAACCAAATGTTTTTTTTTTTTTGGCCTAAGCTAGAAATTGAACTTTTAAAGTGCGAGAGGTATCAAAACGAAATGATCCAGGGTAAACTTCTCATTGGTTTTAGAAACATCTCCGTCGATTACAATCAGTTAATATTATTAGGTCAGACAAAAGAAAAGCGGTAGGATAGGGGAAAATATGTTGTGGCTGTGCAGAGAGCCCCTGACTGCCACGACGAACACATCAGAATTATAACAGATATCTTCTCAAAAAAATAATCTTTTCTTACTTTTCTTGGTATCATATGGCCTCACTTGGATATTAATATTTTTCTCAGAATTTTCTGTTTTACTGAGTTTTACTCGATAACCTTCTATTAGAATAGATATTCACATAAAAGAAAATTGTTTCAGTTTTTGTGTTTGTAAAACTTATAAGTCGCAAAGGTCTGAAAAAATGTTTAATGCATGATCTAATACATCAAACAGTTTGTTAATAGCCAATCATCAAACAGCAAGTGAAATTTTTCTTGTACGACGTTGCTTATGAATAAACAATGACCCTCCATCCACAAACCTTACAAAAAATACTTTTCTCTCTGTATTATATGAAAGTAAATCCCAGAGCATTGGCAGTTCCCTGCGTTACAACATTAACACGGTCCCCTCTTTTTTGTGTGTGTCTTGTTGAAAGGGTCTGACGAATTTTCAAGGATAGTTCCTGCTTCTGACAAAGCTGCTCGGTGTGTAGTCGCAAAGAATCACCTGACTCTGTACTTGGACCATTTCTCGGAATGGTGGATTATCTCCTTAATCAGGAGATACTTCATCGGTAAACGGCTTATCTGTACGCCATACGTTCCTCTGTCAACATCCAGAGACGTCATGAACTACATCTTGCTCAATATTAAAGACGACTTCTGCGGCATAAAAGAGGTAGATTTATCATGAATTAACAGTTCGGTATAATTTTAGCTGAAAAAAGAATTTGAGTTAAATAAATGTTAAAATGGACAGGAAATTAGTTAGTAAGCCCATGCAACTTATTTATATTATATTTGTGTGTGTATGGCAAACACTGAAATTGGGACTGAAACTTTTTTACCATGTTCATTGAAATAATTGTTTTGTGTGTTCCGTTCTTCCAGTGGTTACGACGTCAATATTAGTTTGTGTAACGTTTTCGAGGATCCGTGCACGGAGGAAGAGGGGGGAAGGGGGGGGGGGGGTGGTCCCAACAATTATTTTTAAAAAAAATCACAGATAAGATATAATATTCAAACCCGATAAACATTTCGCATCTTGAAGTAAATAATTAGTACGAGACTCATAAAAGGAGCATCCATTTTTACCACCCAGGTGTATCTGAGTCCCTTGTAATTGCTGCAGTACATTGCAGTGCCCTCAGGACGAACAGCATTATTGCAATTATTGCAACTATTATTATTATTATAATTAGTATTATTGTCATTATCGTTGTGTCAATATGGATCCATATATGTTCAACCTTTTGCAGGATACCATACGAGAATACAAGGTAGCCTTTCCTGGTGAGCAGTACTGTGTATATTGGGGAAAAGGACCCCTTTCTGTCAGACATCTGGAAAACAAAGAGGAAGTGTCAAAAGAGGTAACCATCCCAATATAATTGTTACTGTTGTTTCCCCCGAAGTAAATTATCCTGACAAACAAATCGTCCGTTACCTATTCTGCAGGGTCTAATACAGAGGCGGTTCTCCCGGGGGGCAGGGGGGGCACAGTGCCCCCCCCCCCACTTTTTCAGATACCCCAAAAGTGCCCCTTTTTACATAGGAAAAGTGCCCCTTTTATTTTGTAAGAAGTGCCCCTTTTACATAGGAAAAGTGCCCCTTTTACTTTGACAAGTGCCCCTATTACTAAATAAAAGTGCCCCTTCCCCCTTTTCACCTCTGACGAGTGCCCTTTTTATTTTTGACACGTGCCCCTTTTCCTTCGACATGTTCCCATTTTCCTTTGCAATAAGTGTCCATTTTCCATTCTCATAAATCTTGAAATTATCTTTAATAAGTGCCCTTTTTAATCTCTAGTAAGTGCCTCTTTTCAGGTACGAGAAGTGCCCCTTTTCACTTTTGATAAGTGCCCCCTTCACCTCTGATAATTGCCCTATTCAAAACTGAGAGGTGCTCCTTTTACTTTGACAACTGCCCCTTTTTTCCTTTGTAAGAAGTGCCCCTTCTCCTTTTAATAACTACCCCTTTTTTAAACTCGGATGAGCACACCTTTAATTTTAACATGTGCCCCTTTTTTTCTTCTAATAAGTGCCCCTTTTCCTTATGATAAGTGCCCCCATTAAAAAGAAAAAGCTCCCTCCCCTTCTCATAACGGCCCTTTTTTAAAATTTGAACGGTGCCCCCTTTTCATTCAACAAATGCACATTTTCCTTTATTATAAGTGCCCCTTTTACATTTTCATAAGTGCCCCTTTTCATATCTGGTCAGTGCCTCTTTTCACCTCTGATAATTCCCTTTTTAATAATGATACGTGCCCCTTTTCCTTTCTAATAAGGGACCTGTCCCCTTTTCACCTCTTATAAATGCCCCTATCAAAATCTGATGGGTGCCCTTTTTCCGTCAACAAATGCCTATTTCCCATTTTCGTAAACGCCTCTTTTTCATCAGGTGAGTGCCTCTTTTCAGGTGAAAAAAATGCCTCATGTTCACCTCTTATAATTATCCTTTGTACTTTGACACGTGCTCCTTTTCTTTTCTAATAAGTGTCTTATCCCTTTCGATAATTGTCCCCTTTTCATGAAATCATTAAACATGCCCCTTATTTAAAGCGACAAAGAGCAATTTCCCCCAAAGTTCGCTCGCTGCGCTCGCTCGCATTTAAAGATGATATAATTATGTTAGTTATCAAAGGTCTTTTCAGTCTTCCGTTAAGAGAATGTGCTTATAACCCCATCACGATTGGCTTTTTTCCTCTTTATAAGATGTAATTTTTCGCACTGCGACCTCGCAGATCTTTAAAATCTTTCCCGCTCGCTTCGCTCGCTCGTAAATGCATATTCAGACATCCCACCCAACTGTAAAGTATGATGCTTAAGCGATATCTTGTATGATGTATGAAGAGAAACAAATATTGAAATCATCCCTTATAATGTAATCACAATGCAGGGGTATGTACCAATGTCTAAAAAATTGTATATTTTCGCTTTGAGATTTCCCACTGTAGGTGCCCTTTTTTCTTCAGAAAGTGCCCTTTTTTGTTGGTGCCCCCCCACTTTGGAAGTCGCTCGACCGCCCCTGGTCTAATATATATATATTTTACATTACCAAAGAGACTAGAGCTGATAACGAACTAATGAACTTTCTGCCTTAGCCTACTGTTCATTGCACAACACCATCTCGTGTTCATTTTGCCAACAGTGTGTACCTTGTTTCCGCTTCGCAGACAAAGGGCTCGAAGCGATAACCATCATCCCCAGAATACCCGAGACCCGAGATGGCGCTAAATGTGATTTTACAGTTTAAGTGCTTCTAGTACACTGTCGCTATTATTACACTTCAGCCGGACCAATGCACGGCATTGCTGTACTCGTATAATTTCAGGAAACTCGATTCAAACATGGGTCATAAATCATGGTATAACTTTTAAATTACGAAAATGGTACCGTTCCTTATAACTTCGTAGGGTATTAATTATTGATGGTTATCTCTGATTTTCGTAGGAACTTGAAGAATGTGCTTTCTTTGACATGACGACCCATCGCATGCCGTTCAATCTTCAGCCACGTGAACAAATAGTATCCAGAGTTCTCGTCACTCTCATCTTGAAGCAAAAAATCACGAAGAAGATCACCTTCCCAGTACAGTACAACGGTAATATCAAGAGCATGAATTCTTTTCGGGGGAGGGGAGGGGGGAGGGAGGGGGTGGCTTAAAAACTTTCACTGGCAGTGCTGGCAGAGAAAATAGTATTCTTGTACAGTTTCAGGAATGATTATTTGCCTGAGCGTCGGACAAGCTGTAACATATCTTCAGATTAAACCCAAACATAACACTCCAATAATATTATTTCTTTCATTTGAGATAATTTTTAATAACTTGTGTATTGAGAAAGACGTGAGTTTACA
Organism: Strongylocentrotus droebachiensis; assembly: GCA_035222895.1. Classification (NCBI taxonomy): domain Eukaryota; kingdom Metazoa; phylum Echinodermata; class Echinoidea; order Camarodonta; family Strongylocentrotidae; genus Strongylocentrotus; species Strongylocentrotus droebachiensis. Next base: position 75,664 of record JAVYIG010007028.1, on the reverse strand, counting down.
CGAATTTGTAACGCATTTTTATTGAAACTGAACGAAATGCTCCCCAAAACAAAAAATAATTCTCTACCAGTTTTGTCGATCCTGGCACTATTTTTTTCATGTGAACAGATTCTACACCGCTGGTACCAGTGAATTTCACCCCACATCATTGGAGGTATGCTAGTGCGTTTATACTGGTCCAGCCTATATGTTAAATGTACAATTTGTTTACGTGCAATGCTAAATATTTCATTTAGGGTAGCAAAAGAACCATGACAAGTTACTCCTATTTCGAAAAAGTATAATTTTAGGCTAATCGCTTCTCATCACTTTGATTTCATGTATTCACAATTTAGATGTGCCGCGTGAGAATCCAGTTACCCAATCAACTCCAACAGGATCTGCATCGTCCAAAGGCAAAGCTGAACCAACTGATGTTGGACGGAGATCATCCAAATGTAAGATTTAAAAACAAATATTAATACTAGTTATCTCTTTTTTTCATACACAAACCTTTTGATATGCAGGGCATCGTTTCACTAAACCGTCATGGGTACAAATGAAAAACGAATGTAAAAATAACACGCATTCAAAGGAATTTCGGCGAGCTTGTTACATAAAACAATTTCCTTATTGTAAAGAGACGATTGGAACGAAATCGAACAAATAACCATGTATTTGTGCTTTTCTGATTTGATTTTGATTGATTATTGCATCATCAGCATCTCAGCTCTCCGAAGAGCTGACAAGAAGCGAGCATCATCTTGAAACGATAGGTTCAACATCACCTGAGCCTGCAGACACAAAGGGTAAGGCTATGTCCTATCAGGAGCGGTTCTGGTGGAATACATGTGTATGTTTATTTTTTGGGGAGGGGGAGGGGCATTAGAACCGCTACTGCGGCCTATATTCTTGAAAGTGGCCTTTGTTTTAAATCATATCCTTTACTATATTTTTGATGTATTTTTATATCATATGATTTTTACTCTGTAAATTCTCTTCACTACATGTTCCATGATATTATCTCAATACTGTCAAAACAAAAAATTAATAAAATACAATTCAAGGGTCGACTTGCGATAGATAATGGATCAGTCAGAGTTCTTTACAGCACAAGTCGGAGTCTGGTTTAATCATTTTCTTAAAGCTTTTTTTTGCGTTGCTTTATTTCAGATAGAAGTATTCCTACTGAAGTCCTTACAAGACCTAGACCGTTGACTCCAACATCGACAGGGTCACTGTCACGTGAACATGCCTACCAAGTCACATATGATTACGTAACAGAGCCAGGGGCAATTGGTAAGGAGCTGTTACAACAAAAAAGCCAATTGTATCTCCCAACAATTTATCTTATCTCCTCAATCAATCGAAACTTTAAGAGTAATATTTACTGACATTTTATTTTATGTTACATAATAGTAGCGAACGAACATCCTTTGGACAAAACATTAATCTACACTCGTCCCATGTGTAAATAGTGGGTAGGCTACCTGAAATGGTTGCTGGAACTTAACCGGGTTAATAAAATCTTAAGTACTTTAGAAGCACATATAATTGTTATAAACGCTTATTTCCTTCACACGCTCTTCGGTAATTTGAACGATGTAATTATTTTACGACATATCATCTTTTTGTTCGTTTTGATTTAAGCTCCGACATCATCGACAGTGCCCGATTATTTATTAGAGTCTGCAGCAGAGGAGACAATGGGAGTCTTAGCCCCACCAGAATTTACGGCAAACATTGTCCAAGAATTGGTTCCAGGACCTTTAGCAGATCCAGTGCACCAGCGTTCTGGGAACGTCAATATCTACGTCCGAGAGATGGTCATCAACAACCCCCAAGGGAATAATCCTCAAGGAAATACTGTTGCCCCTGTTCCAATTGTATCCATAGTACCTCCTATGCTACAGCATGAGCTGCGTTGCCGGTTGAACAGAGAGAGCCTAGATTTTGATGACTGGAGGGGTCTTGCCAATCAGCTTGAACTTCAAGACTACATACAATCACTGGGGCAGTGCAAAAACCCGACTGAAGAACTACTCGTTCTTGCTGAGAGTCAAAAGAAGATTCAGAACCTTGGGGACTTGGCTAAGGCGTTCGAACGCATGAATCGTGGGGATTGTCAAGAGCTATGTGAGGACTATGCGTTTGAGAGAACAATGTCGACTGATCTTTGGAAGGATCAAATGAAAGATGATGACACAGACACCAGTGATGAGGGAACAGAGTCAGCTGTTGCAATTGGTTCCAAAGTACCTCCTAGGCTATACGACCAAGCTCTCTACCCTCCACGATTCGGCTCTGGTTCAAAGATCATCAGAGAAAAGACAAAGATTATTAGTCTCGACGAGTACAGCATCAAGGTTCCAATTTCACCAGACAATGTGGACAGAGCCGAAAATATCACAGCAGAAGCTTTGACAACCATTCCACCTGACTTAAACCTGGAAAAAGACGAAGTTATCATCTCAGTTGGGCTCAAGCTATCCCCTGCTGGTCTTCAGTTTAAAACTCCGGTGGAAGTCACGGTCTTACATAGCGCTATTTTCAGCAACCCAGACAAGGCAGAAATTGTGCTATACACCCGAAGGGCTGGTAAGATCTTCATTTTGCTGATTCGATTGTTTCTTTTTTATCCTGTATAAATATGTCAAATAAATAAATAAATACATTTTTTTTAACCATAGATCCTATATTTCTATATTAATTCCTTTTCCTTCCGTTCCTTTTATTTCCCCCTCTTCGTCTAATCTTCTTTACTTGGTTTTTAGATTGAATTAAAGTCGTTCCGATATACCCAAGACTAGCTTATCCTAAAAGTTGCATTCTTCTTTGTATAAACACTGTTGAGATGTGGTTCGCGGCACCAATGTCTCTGACAAAATATAAATATGAATTTGCCACTCTCCACCAAGGTGTTATATGGGTACCCGGCAAAGATACGTACCATATGGTACATTTTCATCAGAATGCCACATGTCATTACGTGCATTACATCGCGTCTGAACTTTGAACGCATCGAGATACGCGTGGATCAAAAATGATGCTAGTGCTGCACATGACTTGCATAGCTGCCGCACAAAAAACGCACGGCCGGGTGCGATAGAAAAAAAATAAAACAATAAACATGTGACTTGAATACAGGTTTGCCATTGGCTACATCTTGAATCAGTCTTATATCATCATCTATACATAGATTATTAGAATTGCCTTTGAGTTGATTTATCGAAGGCCTTTGTGATCGTGTTTGAAAAGAAAAATAACATTTTGACAGTAACAGTTTCAAACATATTATTAAGGTTAAACACAAATTACTAAATTCTGCATAAGACTGCATCGATGTCACTATCGAACCTGCAGTCATACGGCTTTTCCATAACAGATCACAACATTTGTGCCTATATACAGTAGGCTTGCGGGTGCACCATGCGAGAGAGAGGGAGGATTGAGGAGTCCTCAATAGTGGGGTAAAACCAAGTATAGACCTTTTCCATGGTGTATGCCATGAGTATTGCATATTTCATAATTTCCCATTAGGAATAAGAGGTCTCTAACATAACCACTGGAGAGGCATTGAGTTATCCAGGGGGAGGAGCATAGAAGGCTTGTGCCCCCTTAAAATCGAAATTTCGTCAACTTCTCCATTGAAATTCCACGATGATCTTTCTAAACCAATTATTTATTCTTTATACACTGAAGCAAATTTAAACTTACAAGATTCCACTTTAAATGCGGGGTAAATGCTGTTTAGTGTTAGATCTAGATATATACTAGCCAGGCACACGAAACACAGTCGCTTCTACATGGTTGTTCCATTCGGCTAGTATCCCCGAAATAAAAATCATAATCCGCTTGGCAAGATTCAATCCGCTGAGTCGAAATGAAAACTTTGCACACACTGCGGTCTCTGTAACAGGTCCATATCTACCACTGATTACTGTCGGTAATGTCCCTGCAGCCAACATCAAATTCTGTAGAACTTTGCAGGAATTATGAATATGTCATGTATGTCCTATCTGTGAAATCTAAACGATAGCAGTGTCCTAATATTCAAATTATGCAAGGAAACCCGTTTACTTGCTAAACTTCACTGTTAGACACTATTGAGTGACTGACTGTTTTTTCTTCTTTGGTAATAACATACATACAATGAGCTGTAAAGGGTACGTGAACATTTGTTTACATCAATGACCCACGTCTTGTAATGGCCAAAATTAAACTGATTGAATCTTTGCGCAGCACAAAACGTACGACCATTCGGTACAATGGTCTGAAAATCAGACTATTACTTACTGGCTCTATAGCGCTTAAGGCGATTCGACAACCAATAGTCGTTATTTTCACACTTCAAGACAATTTCAAGCCCCCCTTTTTTAGGGGAAGTTCTAATTTAACCTTTTCATTTGTTTGGCCTGCAAGTGGGACATAGTACCTTCAAACTGAATTGTAAAAGTGCGGGAGGTCTCGCAATGAAATGATTTGTAGAACATTACTCATCGTTTTCAAAAATATTACCGTCGACTGATTAAATTAGATTGTATTAAATCAGGTAATGTTCTTTAGTCAGACAAAATAAATGGGGATGGGATACGGGAAAATATGTTGTGACAGTGCAGAGAGCCCCTGACTGCCACGACGAACACATCACAGACGGAGATCTTCACACAAAATACATCTTTTCTTACTATTCTTGGTATCATATGACCCCACTTCGATGTTAATGTTAATCTGAGAAATTTCTACTTCACTGAGTTTTACTTGATAAACTTCTATTAGAATAGAAATTCACTTAAAATTAAAATGTTTCAGTCTTTGTGTTTGAAAAAAGTATGAGTCGCGAAGTTCATACAGCCACCATTTCCCAGATTTGTATGGAAAGATCGTAGGTAATTATGGGAATTAATAAAAGTTTCTGCATATTCTAATACATAAAACAGCTTGTAAGCAGCCAATACTCAAATAGCAATTTACTTTTTTGTACGTTATTGCTCATGAATTAATAATGACCCTCCAACAAAGTTTCCCAGTCAATCCGCAATTTAATTTGTGAAAGTAAATCCCAGAGTATGACAGTTCACTGCGTAACAAAATTAACATGGTCCCCTATTTTTTGTTGTTGTTGAAAGAGTCTGACGAATTTTCAAGGATAGTTCCTGCTTCTGACAAAGCTGCCAGGTGTGTAGTCGCAAAGAATCACCTTACTCTGTACATCGACCATTTCTCGGAATGGTGGATTACCTCCTTAATCAAGAGATACTTCATCGGTAAACGGCTCATCTGTACGCCATACGTTCCCCTATCAATGTCCAGAGACGTCAGGAACCCCATCTGGCTCGTCATTAAAGACGACTTTTCAAGGAAAGAGGAAAGGAAAGAGGTAATTTTGTAACGAAATATAAAAAAAAACAGTCCGGTATATTTCTGGTCCAGGTTATGTGCAATTTTTTTCCCCTTTTCATTTCGTCACGAAACTTTCCAATCTTGCACATCTCATAGTCAATTTCGTATTTGGTCATTCATTTTCAGACTTTGTCCATTCGATTTCATCATTTTGCATCTAACTTCGTCAAAGTCAAATCAAGTTCATCATCCTTGGCTGCTGACGTACATTTATTGCATGAAACAATTTGTCAGTTTGCAACCAATTTCGTTAGAGCATCATTCAAATACCTTATCCTATCCCCGGACAATTACCCCATAGGATAGTTGTCCGGGAGGTAATTGTCCTAGAGGATGGTTGCCGTAGGGGTTAGTTCTCTGGGGGTAGTTAATAGGGGAGTAGTTGTCCTAGTGGGTAGTTGTCATGCGTGTAGTTTTCCGGGGGGTAGTTGACCAAGGGGGTAGTTGCCCTATTTGGTAGTTGTCTGGGGTAGTTGTCCGGGGATAGTCGTCTTAGTGGGAGGTTGCCAGTGGCGTAATGAGCAAAAACGTTTTTTTTTTTTTTTTTTTTAGGGGGGGGGGGGGCTGACAAAAAAAAAATCCGCAGCACCCCACTCTAACATGCAGGTCCCGCTGAACGTTTCGCAAAGTGGGGTCTAGGGGCGGAGCCCCCGAAGCTCAAGGCGTATGGGCATCGGTGGCGGATCCAGGAATTTCTTACCGGGGGCACAAAATGGCATGGGGTTAAATATATGTAAAACAAGCGGCGAGGGAGCGGAGCGACCAAGCGGGGGTGGGTCTGGGAGTAAGAAGCATTTGCAATTTTAGAACCAAATTAGACGCATTTTCAGGCACTTCCTGGAGTAATATGACGTAAAATTGCCACCTACCCCTTCCAAGAGCAGGGATCTTTTACAATTTGAGAACCACATTTGGAGCATTAATGTCCACCGGCACTTCCTGAGAAAAAAAACGAGGCCTCCTGATTGGTTAGAAGTTAGAGAAAAATGACCTGTCACGTCTTGAGACGTTGTATATGCTTTGATGCCGCAAAATGCACAAAGACGGTGGTCCGGTTCTTCATCAGTGGTACTTGCAAACATTTTCTCGAGTGTATAAACTGTGTCGTTATGAGGGGCGTCGCTAGATCTTTGTAAGTGGGGGAGTGGGGAGGGTGTAGAGGCCACCGATTACGACAAATATATTAATGCCAATGTCCAAATAAATGTCTACAAATTTAATCCTATAAACCCGGGGCCAGAAAATTCGTTATTTTTTCAGTCTCCCCTCTTTCGCGCGAAGCGCGAAAACTTTGACACTTCATTAAAATATTAAAGAAGGAAGACGATTCGTTGCACCGTTCTCGACGCTTAATTCTAATCTGAATTCAATTGCCCCCCCCCCCCCCCCGAAGCGCGGAAGCTTTGCCGTTTCATTGCCGTTTCAGTACCGTTCACTACTCTTAATCTTCTGAGTAGTCTGAATTCAATTTCCCCACTGGGCCCCTTAACGATACATGTGCAGTGTTACATGATGTAAGTATGGAACGCCCGGCAGTGCTTGTCACAGTTGCTTCTGGAAAATATCTTTTTACTAGTGTTACTGTTAGTGGCCCCGGCCCCTTAGCGAACATAAAAAACATATGCTCTTCCTGGCCATTTGGGAATGTGTCAGTTTGCAACAGAAATGGAGAAACGCGCATTTTGTTAAAAATCATGTGATACCACGAACATTATATATCATTTGTATATGGAATTGAAAATAAGTCATGGTTCAATTTTATTTGGGGGGCTGGCGCCCCAAGCCCCCCCCCCCCCCCAACCAGTACGCCAGTGGTGGTTGCCCTAGGGGGTAGTTGTCGTAGGGGTAGTTTTCCCAGGGGTAGTTGAATGGGGGTGGTTGTCCAGGGGGTAGGTGTCCCAGAACCCCTGGCAATTGCTGGAGGTTATTGCACTGCCCTCTTGAAGAGCAGCATTATCTCAAAGTTTACTTATCATGATCTCTTATTAGTCTTTTCCCCCAATTATTATCACTATTATTATTGTCACTATTATTTTTTCAATATTGATTCATATGTTCAATCTTTTGCAGGATACCATACGAGAGTACAAGGCAGCCTTTCACGGTGAGCAGTACTGTGTATATTGGAGACGAGGACCCCTACTTGTCAGACATCTGGAAAACGAAGACGAAGTGTCAAGACAGGTACGAATCTCAATATAATTGATACTGTTGTTTCCCCCGAAGTAAATTATCCTGACAAACAAATCGTCCGTTTCTTATTCGACAGGTCCTAATATATATATATATATATATATATATGTTGTTACATTATCAAATACACGGGCTAGAGCTTTCTTTAAGCGACGCTGACTTGATGTACTTTCTGCCTTAGCCTACTGTTCATTGCACAGCGCCATCTCATGGTCAATTTGCCAACATTGTGTAATCTAATACCTTGTTTCCGCTTCGCAGACAGAGGGCTGGAAGCAATACTTATCATTTTAGCGAGTTACGGGCATACTGAAGAATATGTATTTCACAGTTTTGTGGTTACGGGGCCATACTGCTACAGCTGACCCCAGATAGCGCTAGATGGGATTTTGTGGTAATGCTTTCAGTACGCTGTGGCTTTCATTAACACGTTAGGCGGACCAATGCATGAAATTACTTTGCGGGTTATTTATTTGAACGAACAACTTTATTCAGGATAAATTTGATCAGCAAAGCTATTTTATCACGGTCCTGATTGAAATACGATGAAAATACACCACAATGAGAGTATGTAAGCAATAGATCACATTTCATAGGTAGACAAAAAAAATCATGATACCAAGTTAAAGGGAGTGTATCATGGGAAATACTGGTTAATGCCATCTACGTCTTCTTTTGGACAACTGCACGTAAACAAATGGACTTGATTAACTGGGTCAGCGCACGCTAGCGTTCGCGAAACAGACCAAAGTTCTTCTTACGCTTCGGTTTCGCGTATGTTGCACGCACGTGAATGCTGCGGTCGCGTCGTCCGTAGTCGTATTACATCCGATTCGCCCCGAGTAGGGCCACGGGAAAGACACACAGTCTCGTCATGACACACTCCCGTTAAGCCATGGTCCCAACCCGAGAAGTAGCCTGCTCGGCGGCCGGGCAGCGGATTTTTCCCAAACATACAGATTTGTATTTCACTGATATGTTTCACTTTTACATCATTAGCAGCTTGTAAAGAGATATTACAATTAGACTTTAATTATTTATTGCTTTGCCTCACCATTTATCAAGGGAAAAATATGACGGAATAATTACTGCGTATGCAGGGGGGGGGGGTTAACCCCCCCCCCCCTCGATTTTTTTTTACGTGTATGTTTTATGTATGTTATTTTGGAAACTCCCCCCTTTTTGAGGTTGCCAATGGCTGACCTTAAAAAGGTGACCTTACCCCCCCCCCCCAACTGGACAAAATGTCAGATTTTTCAAATTTCGAGACCCAAAAAAAAAGTTTCCTCTTACCCCCCCCCCCCCCCCTTGAAAAAAAGCCTGCGTACGCCACTGCCACAGTATATATAAACGCTGTTTCTGTGTTGAAGCGCTTATACGTGGTCTTGACGAGGTTACTTGGTTCTCGTTATAATATTATTTAAGGCAAAATGATTCAAACATTGGCCATAGGGGTTAGGCTCGACTAGCACATGTGCTATTATCTGGCCCCTTTACCAACCAATAGTTTCTCTTCTTGTATATGTGAATTATTGTATGAAATGTATTGCTGTTGGTAAATAAATCAAATCAATCGATTGAATTCATGGTGTCACTTTTAGATTAGAATGTACCATGACACAATTCCTTTAACTTCGTAGGATGTTAATTGATGGTTATCTCTGATTTTCTTAGGAACTTGAAGTACGTGCTTTCTTTGACATGACAACCAATCGGATGCCGTTTGCTCTTCAGTCACGTGAACAAATAGTATCCGGAGTTCTCGTCACGCTCATCTTGAAGCAAACAATCACGAAGCGTATCGCCTTCCAAGTACTCTACAACGGTAATATCAAGGGCATGAATTTCTTTTTTGGGGGGTGGGGATTGCTGCAGTGCTGGCAGAGATAAAGGTATTATTGTGCAGTTTCAGGAATGATTATTTTCCTAGGCTTCGGACAAGCTGAGAAAAACAGCAGATTTAACACAAAAATAACATTCCACAAACATTGTTCTTTTCAGGCGATTTTAATGACTTGTGTAAGAAAGACGTGAGCTTTTACGAATTTAAAAAACGCAATTTTATTGATACTGAACAAAAATGCTCCTGAAAATAAAAATGAACTCTTTACCAGTGTTGTCGATCCTGATACAAATTTGTCATGTGAAAAGATTCTACTACTGCTGGTACCAGTGAATTTGACCCCGCATCATTAGAAGTATGCTAATGCGTATACATTGGGCAAGCCTGTATGTATGTAAATATTATTTATATTAAATGTACATTATTTTTACGTGCAATGCTATACAGTTCATTTGGTGTAGCTAAAGCATCGTGCCAAGAGACTCTAATTTGGAATAATTATCAGTTCAGGCTAATCGCTTCTCATCACTTTGATATCATGTATTCACAATTTAGATGTGCTGCATGAGAATCAAAGTCCCCAATCAACTCCGAGAGAATCTGCATCGTCCAAAGGCAAAGCTGAACCAACTGGTGTTGGACAGGGAACATCCAAATGTAAGATTAGAAAAAATATATATTAATACTATTTTCCTTTTTGATATGCAGAGCATCCTTCAACGAAACCGTCATGGGTACAAGTGGAAAACGTGTGTCAAAATTAATACGCATTCAATTGGATGTCGGCGAGCTTGTTATATGAAAACATCTCCTCATTGTAAAGAGACGATTTGAGGGTCGACTTGCGATATATAACGGATCAGTCAGAGTTCTTTACAACACAGGGCGAAGTCTGGTTTTAATCATTTTAAAAGCTTTTTTTACGTTGCTTTTTTCAGATGAAAGTAGTCCTACTGAAGTCCTTACAAGGCCTAGGCCATTAACTCCATCATCGATAGAGTTACCGTCATGTGAACATGACTACCAAGTCACACATGAATTGGAAACAGAGACAGAGACAGTTGGTAAGGAGCTGAAAGATAAAGTCATGTTCTGGGCTCCGTAACAACACAAATTTCAATTGTACCTCCAAAAAATTAAGTTTATCTCCTCGATCAATCGTAAATTTAAGGTGACATTTGATGTTATGTTACAGATAGTAACGAACAAACACCCTTTTGACAAAACATCAATCTATATATGCTACACTTGTCCGATGTGTAAAAGTAGGTAGGCTACCTGAAATGGTTACTGGAACTTGAACGGGTTAATAATATATTAAGTACTTTGCAAGCACATATAATTGTGATATACGCTTATTTCCTTTACACGCTTTTATAAAGTATCCATAGTACCTCCTAGGCTACAGCATGAGCTGCGTTGCCGGTTGAACAGAGAAAGCCCAGTTTTTGATGACTGGAGGGGTCTTGCCAATCAGCTTGAACTTCAAGACTACATTCAATCACTGGAGCAGTGCAAGAACCCGACTGAAGAACTACTCGTTCTTGCTGAGAGTCAAAAGAAAATTCAGAACCTTGGGGACTTGGCCAAGGCGTTCCAACGCATGAATCGTGGGGACTGTCAAGAGCTCTGTGAGGACTATGCGTTTGAGAGAACAATGTGGAAGGATCAAATGGAAGATGATGACACAGACACCAGTGATTAGAAAACAGACTTAATCTGTTCCATATCACCCTTTAATCCAGGGTCTATGGCTCGTTATTTGGACAACCTGTCAAAACAGCACTTTATGGTTGTTGTAGTCCACCACTAATAATTCAGCTATCTGTCATTTGGTTTAAAAACACAACAATTGGATTTGCTCGAAGAATAATAAAGGTATACTTTAAGGTCGTATTCCCCTGATTTTTTTAAGCCATATTCAGGGTATAAAATTCATGTTTAAAAGAAAACTTAGAATGCCAGACCTATTTCCTTTTTGAACCTGCTTTTATGGACAAAAGTCTGAATCCAGCGTCAGGTTTAAATACTAGCACAATTCGGGCCTATAAAAGTGACTAAACATTAGTTAAAGAGAATATATGCATGTTTGTCGGATATGTTATTCCCCAATATTGCGTAAACCTTATTCAATTTGGAGTACATTATACCTATTGTGTAGACGCTTACCCTCTTATTATCTGCTTCGCTGCATCAAGATTGCTTTTAAAAGAACGAAGAAGTGAGATTCACTGTTGGAATATTCATCGATTTTAAGAAAGCAATTTTGACACATTTAATCATAATACTACTAGCGAAGCTCTCTTATAATGCCACTCGAGGTTACCTCTTGCATGGTTTAAGGACTATCTCAGTAGCAGATCTCATATTGTTTAATGTAGTCAAATGTTATTTGAATGGAATAAGATAAGATGTGGTGTTCCACCAGGATCAGTACTAGGGCCAACTTTGTTTTTAACTATATAAATGATCTGCCATCATTAACTGATTATTTCAATTTATTGCTGTTATTTTTGCAAATGATTCTAACATAAGTCATACTTATCAAGCTGACCAGTGCGAAATTAATGTGGATGAAGTAGTTTACAACACACAGAAAAACTGGCACATTGCTATAAATAAACTTCAACTAGTTCAATGAAACTTATATCATGTTCATAAGTAGTATGCGTAAAAACAGGTATAAATGATAAACTGGAAATAGCTTGATAGCATATCAAGGAGGTTGATGTTGTCAATTATGATACACGTCTGCCATGGAATAGTCATATTCGTTATGTAAATCAGTGTATCAGGATTGCGACATTTTGTTCCTAGGCGTACTTTGACATTATCCATTATCATATAAAACTTGGATAAAACCACACAGGTGTGGGGAAGCAACATAAGGTTAGCCTATTAAGGAGCATATTGTATTCACAGAAAATGGCAGTTCGTGCTTTTTTCATTTAGAGAGTGAAATACTCATACAGCTCAACTACTTTCAGCTACCTGTCATTTGGTTTAAAAAACACTACCTTTGTATTTGCTCGAAGAATAATAAAGGTATACTCTAAGGTCCGTATTGCCCTGATTTATTTAAGCCATATTTAGGGTATAACAATCATGTTTAAAAGAAAACTTAGAATCACAGACCAATTTCATCTTTGAACCTGCTATTATGGACAAAAGTCTGAATTCAGCGTCAGGTTTAAATATTTGTACAATTCGGGCCTTTAAAATGACCAAACATAGGTTAAGGAAGAAATATGCATGTTTTTTGCGTAAATTATAACCCAATATTGCGTAAACGTTATTCAATTTGGAGTACATTATACCCATTATTGTGTAAACGCTTACCCTTTTGTAATATGCTTCGCTGCATCAATATAATTACATTGCTTGCTTTTACAAGAACAAAGCAGTGAGATTCATTTTGAAATATTCATCGATTTTAAGAAAGCAAATTTGACACATTTAATCATTATTCACTAGCTTAACTCTATTATATGGCATTCGAGGTTTACCTCTTGCATGGTTTAAGGACTATCTCAGTAGCAGATCTCATATTGTTCAATGTAGTCAAACGTTATTTGAATGGAATAAGATAAGATGTGGTGTTCCACCAGGATCAGTACTAGGGCCAACTTTGTTTTTAACTATATAAATGATCTGCCATCATTAACTGATTATTTCAATTTATTGCTGTTATTTTTGCAAATGATTCTAACATAAGTCATACTTATCAAGCTGACCAGTGCGAAATTAATGTGGATGAAGTAGTTTACAACACACAGAAAAACTGGCACATTGCTATAAACAAACTTCAACTAGTTCAATGAAACTTATATCATGTTCATAAGTAGTATGCGTAAAAACAAGTATAAATGGTAAACTGGAAATAGCTTGATAGGATATCAAGGAGGTTGATGTTGTCAATTATGATACACGTCTGCCATGGAATATAGTCATATTCGTTATGTAAATCAGTGTATCAGGATTGCGACATTTTGTCCCTAGGCGTACTGTGACAGTATCCATTATCATATAAAACTTGGATAAAACCACACAGGTGTGGGGAAGCAATATTAGGTTAGCCTATTAAGAAGCATATAGTATTCACAGAAAATGGCAGTTCGTGCTTTTTTGCATTGAGAGAGTGAAGAACTCATACAGCTAAACTAGTCTCGTGTTTGATCTGTTTAATAAAAATTTGCCTCATATTTTGATAGATAACTGTGATATTCTAGAGTATAGCTACTCCACAAGGCAAGCAGAAGATTCTCTTGTGGTCAGTAACTTGATTACATATTAATGTCAGATTCTGTTACAACACATTTGTTGAACAAATCATGAATCGAAAATCCATGCAAATAGTCTAATAATAATAATAATAATAATAGCCTAATAGTCCACTCCAAAATTTATTAAACCGAAACGGAAATTCTTTTTGCCCAATTGATCGTCTGTATATGTACACAAATTATCTTTTATATCATCAGTTTGTATCTTGTAAGACGTTGTTAAAGTTATTTATTTGTATTGATTGAAATGGTAATCAATTTCTTTGTTTTTGTTTTGTTTTCTGAAGGTAACTTGTACAAAATACATGGTTTAGCTGTAAGACGTTAGGGTCGACTAGCACATATGCTTTTATTCGCCCATTTCACCAACCAATATTTTCTCTTCTTGTTCACATAAATACCGTTGTATGAAATGCATGGTTCTTATTTGCTGTTGGTAAATTAATCAATCGAATACAAAAATCTCATAAAAATTCTAAACATTGACAGGATTATAAAAGTGATGTAGATGTATATGGAAATAAATTAACATCAACTCAAGTCACATCAAATGAAATGAATTCAACATTTGAATGAATCCAGAAGGAACCACAGGTGTTAAATTGAACATTTTGTTTATTAATGAAAACAATGAGCTCCTGTTGTATGTAAAGCCAACGATTTTATTCCTTTGGGGGGGGGCAACAGCCGGAAAACGCAACATTAAAGATGTATTGATAGCATTCTTTGATAGCATTCTTTGCATTTAATTAAACTAACACACCTTGACAAATAGCGGGGAATAAAGGGGATCCCTCATAAAACCTGAACAGAAGGAAATATCAATGTCTCGTAAATTTAAAGCAGAAAATATATTATCTTTAAATAATGATTTAATGATGGAAACATGGAATGATGTACTATCTTGTCGGGAAACTGATACAGCAACTATTTTGGAATATATTTCCAGCCCACTTTGATAGATGTATTCCAAAGACTAAACAAAATAAAAAATAAAAGAAAACCACAACATCCATGGATAACGAAGGGAATATTTCGTTCAATTAAAAAACGAAATATATTGTACAAACGTACTCTCCGTGATCCAAGCAATAAATACGAATATAAATGTTATAGGAATAAATTAACAACAATAATTAGACTATCTCGTAAAATATACTATGTAAAAGAATTTAAAAATGCTAACGGTAATATGGCATCTACCTGGAAAGTCATAAAAGAAACTCTTCGAAAGCAAAAGACCAAGTCAAACATTAATATTAACAATGATGGTCAGACAATTTCAGACTCTAAGGATATAGCAGATTGTTTTAATAAGTATTTCGTAAATGTAGGCCATATTTAGGCATCGAAAATAAATTCCAATGGTTCAGATTATTTACAATTCCTTTCAAATCCATGTGATAAATCGTTTTTCTTTATCCTACAAACTGTTTTGAAATCTTGAATATTATCAATTCATTGAAAATAAGTTATTCTTGTGGTCATGATGAGATGAGTACGCACTTTTTAAAACAAATAGCAGGAAGTATTGTAACGCCTCTAGTACACATTTGTAATTTATCACTTACAACAGGAGTCTTTCCGGACTCACTGAAAATAGCAAAAGTAATTCCAATATACAAAAAAGACGACTCTTCTCTAGTTTCAAATTACCGACCTGTTTCTATCTTACCAAGTATTTCTAAAGTCTTAGAAAGACTGACTTATAATAGACTGTATGATTTTCTAACAAAAAATGAACTATTGTATGAAAATCAATATGGTTTTAGAAAATTTCATTCAACGGAGTTAGCATTGTTACAATTATTTGATAGAGTGTCAAATGCCTTAGCTGATCATAAGCACGTTATTGGAGTATTCACGGATCTGAGCAAGGCATTTGACACTCTTGACCATACAATACTTATACGTAAATTGGAATACTATGGATTGAGGGGTGTTGCTATACAATGGTTTAAAAATTATTTAACAAATAGAAAACAATATGTATGTTATGATTCAAACGAATCAGAATTATTATCTATAACGTGTGGAGTGCCACAAGGGTCAATCCTTGGCCCTTTGTTATTTCTGATATATGTAAATGATATTTATAATTCATCAAATGCACTACAATATATTTTATTTGCTGATGACACCAATGTATTTTGCTCCAATTCAGATTTTCAGATACTTTTAAGAAATATTAACGCTGAATTACCAAAATTATCAAAATGGTTTAGCAGTAATAAACTGTCTCTTAATTTAAAGAAAACAAACTATATATACTTTCAGAACAGAAAGAATAATGATATTCCGAACATTGAAATTACTTTGGATGGTGAATTATTGGAAAAAAAGGATAGCACAAAATTCCTTGGTGTTTTGATCAATGAAAATCTGAGATGGAATAATCATGTGCAATATATTTCTAATACTATTTCACGTAATATTGGTATTCTCTGTAAATTGAAATATTATGTCCCTTCAAATATCTTGTTTATGTTATATAATTCATTAATACTGCCATATATTTCATATTGTAACATTATATGGGCAAATTCGAAAAGTAACGTTGACACCATTATACTATTACAAAAGAAAGCAATGCGTATATGTACTGATTCTTCCTATCGCGACCACACCAATCCCTTGTTTTCAAAACTAAAAACTCTAAAAGCTGATGATATTTATATTCTACAAATAGCACTTTTCATGTTCCGTTTACAAAATGGTCTATTACCTTCATATTTCCCCCCATTGTTTAATTTGAATAAAACCATCCACTCTTACCCTACAAGGCAAACTGAAAAATTCCATTTAAGAAATCCTAAAACCGCACTGGCTCTCAAATCCATAAGACACGCCGGCCCAGACATCTGGAACTCTCTGCCCATTTTAATAAGAAACCTTAGGACATTGTATTCATTTAAGAAGGCAGTTAAAACTATGTTATTGTCTAAGTATTGATCATGTCGTGTGTAATTGCACTGTATTCATGATCGTGTGTACAGTGACTGTATATTCAATAATGATGTGTACTCGTCCATGACCTAGCATCGTTTAGCCACTTTATGAATGAACCTGCATTCAATCAGCAGATGTACGAGATTTATTGTGTTATTACCAACGCTCCTTCTCTCCCCTTTCCTTTTCTTCTCTGCAAGTCAGTCTTTTCTATTTGTATTTGTTATTGTTGTTGTATCTAAGTTGAGGGCTGCGGGCACGTCTAGCTACTTTGCTTATTTCTGTAGCCCTCCTGCATCTGTAATGTATGTTAATTATGCATTCAATATATTTGTTTAAATTCGTTCATTATCTGTATAAAATTATATACACTTAAGATATTGTATCAAACCATATTATGTTCATGAAAATGTATGATGTAAAAAGAAAAAAAAAAAGATGCAGAAACCAATAAATCAAATCAAAATCAAAATCAAAATCAAATTATTACGTTTTGCGTGAGATCCTTCTCATTCAAACGTTTATTACAAAAGGGTTTGTCTTTTATGTTACCTTTATTCCACGTTTATTCTTCTTCATACTTATCAAATCGTGTATGTATACTTTATGTACATATATAAATATTTAATTGCAATGGATTAATTGAAATTTTATGTATATCATGATGATATTCGTTATAGATAGGTATGATAGGCGCTCCTTTGTTATATATAAGTTCATTAATTTTGTGTGAAAGCAGAAAAATAAGAAATCCATGATTGCAAACGTTTGAATAAATCGGTCAAATAATGAAGCAGTTATGAATGTTTGAAACATTATATCTCTTAATCTATATGCGAATCTCAAATTGGCAATCGGGTCAATGGATTGTGATGACTGTTTTCGTGGACAATTATTTCGTTTGTTGTGTACACAAATATCAGTATTTTCTGTTTTTCTCCTTAGTGCCTTCTTCCATGGGGCACTCCTACATACAATGTATTATGGATGGCATATTATATTATATATTTTATATGATATGTGTTTTTATTTGTGTTTGAAATAAATTGAATCGAATTAAATTGAATATATTGGGAGAATCTCAGTTTGAAAAGAAATTACATGTTTGCACTACCAATGACGTTAGAATACCAGTCATTCAAAAAGGGCATTGACTGGAACGCGGTTCTATACAGAGTGAGTCATAAAAAATGTCCCACTTTTTAAAAGTTGTAATGTTTGAAGTATGAATATTTAATCATGGGTTTCATGATATGTCTTGATAGAGTTATCCTCCTAGTACATTTAGGTACCATTTTCAGTTGAATCTGTACATGCATGACTGAACATCAGACAATCTGTACAATACTGCCAGATCTCACTTGCGCCAAGTTACTGGGTGAGGTATAAAACAGTGTATTGAACAAAGACAGTCAGACAGAAACAGACTCACAGACACACGCACACACAGCACACACCTTGACGATTATTTCATAATTTCCCCTTTTCTGATTAAGCAATGATTTTTATCAAGATCGCTGAAAGTTTAAGTGGCATAGCCCTGACAATATTTCCCTTTAGTACAAATTCACTACCACCATCATGTCATCATCATCATCATTGTCATCATCTTAATCTTCATCATCATCATCATCATCATGAAGCACAACATCCGCCAATACGCACCAAGAGGACTGCGGCCACTCAACTTTTCGTACGAGAAGAAGAATTCCCGACAAAAAGTAACGGTTTGGGTGGTCCTTGTCGGCCTGGCAGTCTGTGTTCAAAACACTATTCTATTCCTCACCTAGCTACTTGGCGCAAGTGAAATATGGCAGTCCTGTAAAGAATGTCTGATGTTCAGTCATGCATGCAGAGATTCAAATGAAAATGGTACCTAAATGTACTGGGAGGATAACTCTATCAAGAGATATCATGAAATCCGCGATTAAATATTCATACTTCAAACAATACAACTTTTAAAAAGTGGGACATTTTTTCTGACTCACTCTGTAGAGCTCTCAATGCTTCATCAGTCAAGGGTTTCATACACAAATAATTTTGGCAGAAAGAGAATAAATTGCTGAGATTATTACATGTATCATGCGTGTGTGTATTTGGCAACAAAGTGAACGTTAATCAGTATATGCTCTAAGAATTAAATTGCATGTAGGTAGCTGCTGGTTGTTTTAGTGAATTACCCGATTCTAGGCAATGGTGTGAAAAATTCAGTGCCACAGGTTTTGACCATTCTAGGGGCAATACAACAGATATATATTTCATACCATCAAGCAATACATTTTGGGGTGATATTCTGAAAACGTCTGACTTTCAGAATACTGAAAAGGTATTTTACGGGTATTTAATCCACAAATGAACCTTCAGCAACGACTTTCTCGGATCCAGTACTCTAGTTTGTATACAATTTGACACGGGAAGACCTAGCTTACTTTGTACAAAATTTGAAATATCTGTGGATGTTTGAGGTGATTTGAACCATATGCTAATTACGAACTGGTCTACACATTATTCTACACAGACCGATTTAATTGTTGATGTTTATGTGTGATCAATCCCTTCTAACCTTATATCTCAGTCATACCAATGAGACCGATACCATACTGACTACTCATCTACCCCCTTATATATTAAACTCTACCCGTATTATCCAAACCTCTTTTCAAATTCATGCAAAAACTCTGGCCTTTGTAACCTCTTTCCTCTTACTGGAGATTACACATTTGCAACTCATCATTATTTCTAAACCCTGTAAAATAACTTCACTAGAATGTATCTATATACTATTTTGATCTGTAATGATAGAAATGACCATCAAATCTAAACGTGAATTAATCTACACAAGCACACCTTTACTGTGTAAAAATACCAGGACTTAAATAACAACTTCCATCCGACATTAAACTCCATGTATTTTCTATATCAGAAGTACTATGTGTTTCTTACAATAAGACAATATCTGCATACTTATCCTGGCACTAAGTAAATATCTGAGATTTTTTTTTCTTTCCGCCTCTGATTCATTTTACATTGATAAAAAAGAACATTTCAAGAAAGAGGTAGTTTTTCAAAGTCCATCACTATAAAAATGACATTATATTCTGAACACTTTGGGGGAAAATGACACCACAATAACAAACCATAATATTGTCTTCTTCATGGATTATAAAATAAAGGTGATATTTAACTAGTTGTAGTCCACCGAACAAGATCCTCGAAGAAAAATAGAAGTGAACCTTATTCTTGTAATACGTACTACGACAAATCAAATACAAAGACATCCACACCCAGACCAGATCAGACAACCGATTACATTATCCACAGAGGCCAAAAAAGAGTCAGTTTGGACTCTTTGGATTCAATGCGAAGTCGGTTTGCTAGTGTGACTGGGGTATTAATCATACCTCCAAACCGACTTCAAATCGCCCGATTCTTAGCGATTCGGGGCAATAGTGTGTTATAGTGTGTCCGGTCTGTTGTTTCTCTGGCATCTTCTGTCAGTTGAACCACCCATGAATCAAAATGTGTCTATTTTATTTTTAGAACTCATTCTCAAGATATAGGATGATAGTCCATTTTTTGTACTAAACAAAATTCTGAGAATGAATTCAATATGAGAATTATGAAAGTAATACATTTTGAGCAAAGAGCATAATATATGTACATGGAGAAAGTCGAATGACTAGCACTTTGTTAGCATCTTATAATGCTTATTATTGATGGAAATATACTGACAAATTTGGTTTATATTCTGCCACTTCTAGAAAAATGAAGCGAGTATTTTACATCAGCAGGTTACAGCATTACACATGTAGAGTGTTAAAGGTGAAATTCAAAGAAAATCACAAATATGTCAACTAATATATCACTAGAAACTGGTAAGCTAACAAATGGCCATCGTACACGTTTTAGGCCAACTACATATCTGGTGATTTATAAAAAATAAAAATACAACCACCTCCATAGCAGCTAGGATATACGAGAGATTCGCCGGAAAAAAAAACGATGTTTCAATGACGTCACTATATGGACCAACACTGCCCAAGCAGACGACATCCCATAGAGAATGAACATAATTGCAAAGCTATTATTTCTCAAATTATAATGAGTTTAGTGTATATAAATGTAATGGCATGTCAAACCATTCAGAAGGGGATATGGCCCAAAATCTTTTGCTTGTAAATACACAGGATAGGGGTTAATTAACAATCAAAGAAACCAGACTTTCAGATTGAAAAACCCCCAAAATGATATTAAGAACGGCATTTGTTCCCTCTTGAAACGCCGAACATACCATGGTGTGTGCAGCTGAATATACAATGGCGTCTTATTTTGTTTACAAGCGACAAATTCCTTTATTTTTGTATCGCTGCATTTGTCATCAAAATAAAACCGTGCGCGGGGTTTAGAGTGAGGCAATAGAAAGAACTCAAGAGAAGATGAAAACACAGGCACTGAAAATGTGTGAGATGTCATGGGGCATCGTCTGCTTGTGCAAGTCATGTCCATACTGTGATCTCACACATCTCAGCAGCATTCTGAGAGCTCTTCAGGTGCTATGCCGGGGCTGTATTTAAGCGTTTTGTAATTTATAATAATCATTAATTCGAATGTTTCCAAGCATTGAATTTTGATAGCCTTGTCGAATCAAAGTTTCAACTTTGCAATAATGAAAATAAAGTTAGTTTTTAAAATCAATGAATATCTACTTTAAAGAAAAGCGAGTTTGGTTGAGTTTGTATTCATTTATTTTCTTCTGTCCTTTTCGTCTTTCTCTCTTTTTCCTGTTTTCTCTCATATTTCTTAGTATTCGATGTGTTTGAGTGTGTGTGTGTGTGTGTTTGTGTGCGTGGGGGGGGGGAGATCAACCTAGCAATGGTTATGAATGAGACGTAATTCAATATTGATCCGCCATGTTCTTTTTCTTTCGCGCAGATCTAAAACCACGTATATTTCAGTACAAACAAATACTGAAAAATGGCAAGGCAATAGTACTGTATTGTTGCAATACACTGTACAGTACAGTAGTCAGACTCCGGAAGTCGAATACGGATATGAATGCAAAGTCCAATTCGTGTAGTGCTTTAATCACGCTATGATCACGCACCTCAGAATAGTCCAAATATATAACACTACTTAAGGGTACGGGCTAATTTACACAGTATTTCAATGTCACATGACAATAAGTAACTTGATGTTTGGAGAGCACGGTAATATCATAATAAGAAAAACGTTGTAGGTGTGAATTACGTTTAACATGTCGCTGTTTTCAGCAGCAGCAAAAGGAGACGTCCTGAAGATACAATCATTAATCGACTCAGAAGACAAGCCAGAAGATTCGGGAGGAGTTGATGTAAACTGCTCGGATGCGTCTGGCAAGACACCACTCCACATTGCTTCGGAAAACGGACATTTGAAAACAGTTAAATGCCTTACCCATCATGGAGCAAAAGTTAATGTAATCGATGCTAACCTACAGACATCGGTTCACTTATGCTCAAAGAAAGACCATCTTCATGTGCTAGAGCTGTTAGTGAACAAAGGAGCAGATATTGAAATCGGTGACAAAGATGGGTTTACAGCTCTTCACAATGCATCATTGGAGGGTCATTTTGATATTGTCAAATACCTTGTTAGTAAAGGGGCACAGCTGGAGAGACTTGCTAATGATTACTGGACACCTCTACACCTTGCTTTAGACGGTGATCATCTTGACATTGCAGAGTACCTTTTGACTGAAGGAGCCAACATAAACACGTGTGGTACAGGTGGATATACAGCTCTACATACTGCATCACAAACTGGTAATATTGATGGAGTGAAATATCTAACCAGTCAAGGAGCGGAGCTGGATGGGAGCGCTGACGATGGTTGGACCCCACTTAGTCTGGCCTCATTTGGGGGACACCTTGACATTGCTAAAGGTCTCGTTAACGAAGGGGTAGAAGTTGACAAAGCACTCAGGAACAGGACGACACCCTTGTGTCTTGCAACAGAAGAAAGCCATCTGGGTATTGTCGAGGTCTTACTGAACGTAGGAGCAAATATTGATAACTGTAATCGAGACGGGTTAACAGCACTCCACATAGCATCGTCCAATGGACACGTTGAAATAGTTCATCATCTTGTCAGTAAAGGGGTACAGCTTGACAAATGTGACGACACCGATAGGACTCCCCTGTCTTGTGCTTCTCAAGAAGGCCATCTTGAAGTCGTCGAGTATATCGTGAACAAAGGAGCAGGCATTGAAATTAGTGACAAAGATGGGTTTACAGCTCTTCACAATGCATTATTGGAGGGTCATTTTGATATTGTCAAATACCTTGTTAGTAAAGGGGCACAGCTTGAGAGACTTGCTAATGATAACTGGACACCTCTACACCTTGCTTTAGACGGTGGCCATCTTGACATCGCGGAGTACCTTTTGACAGAAGGAGCCAATATTAACGCGTGTGGTAAAGGTGGATGTACAGTACACAGGCGCGTACGCAGGATTTTTTCAAGGGGGGGGGGGGGGGGGTTTTAACATTTATAAATCGGGCCAAAAATTTCGTAACGACTCAGCCCACCGCTGAATAAGCGGGGGGGGGGGGGGGAAAGAGGACACTTTTTTTTTCTTTTTTTTGGTCCCAAAAAAATCGCAACGACTAAGCTGACCGCTGAATAAGCGGGGGGGGGGGGGGGGGGGGGGGGGGGGGGGGGGGGTAAGAGGCCACCTTTTTTTTTTTTTTTGACCTCGAAATTTGAAAATTTGACATTTTGCTCCGTTGGGGGGGGTAGGGTCACCTGTTTTGGGTTAGTCATGGGGATAATTTTTTTTTTTTTTTTTTTTTTTGTTTAATTAAAAAAAAAAAAAAAAAAAAAAAATCCAAAAGGGGGGGGTTTTAGGGATTTTTTTTTTTGGGGGGGGTTTATACACATTAAAATACCAAAGGGGGGGGGGTTAACCCCCCAAACACCCCCCCCCC
Source organism: Strongylocentrotus droebachiensis (assembly GCA_035222895.1). Taxonomy (NCBI): domain Eukaryota; kingdom Metazoa; phylum Echinodermata; class Echinoidea; order Camarodonta; family Strongylocentrotidae; genus Strongylocentrotus; species Strongylocentrotus droebachiensis. The sequence continues at coordinate 52,049 of JAVYIG010007028.1, read as the reverse complement.
CCCCCCCCCCCCCCTGCGTACGCGCCTGGCTCTACATACTGCATCATAAACTGGTAATATTGATGTAGTGAAATATCTAACCAGTCAAGGAGCGGAGCTGGATAGGAGCACTGGCGATGGTTGGACCGCACTTAGTCTGGCCTCATTTGGGGGACACCTTGAAATTGTCAAAGTTCTCGTTAACGAAGGGGTAGAGGTTGACAAAGCACTCAAGAATGGGATGACACCCTTGTGTCTTGCAACAAAAGGAGGCCATTTGGATATTGTCGAGGTCTTACTGAACATAGGAGCAAATATTGATAACTGTAATCGAGACGGGTTTACAGCACTCCACATAGCATCATTCAAGGGTCATCTTGATATTGTCGAATACCTTGTTAGGAAAGGGGCACAGCTTGACAAATGTGACAAAACCCACAGGACATCCTTGTCTTATGCTTCTCAAGAAGGACATCTTGAAGTCGTTGAGTATATCGTGAACAAAGGAGCAGGCATTGAAATTGCTGATAAAGATGGGTTAACAGCTCTTCACATAGCATCATTCGAGGGTCATTTTGATATTGTAAAATACCTCGTTAGTAAAGGGGCAGACCTGCGGCCATCTGGGTATACATGACTTTCTTTTAAATAGAGAAGCAACACAGATCGTTAAGCCATTCATTGGGTTTGAAGAGGACCACAATGACTATCTTTGCAGTACTATTGGTGGTGAGGCTCTCCCTAGCTTCATGCCCAACCCATACTCCTCACCATACGATCCATATCTTACCAGTCCACGAGACAGCTCTCGCTCCTCCAGGAAGAGCAACACACAAGAGACAATGAATATTAGTCTCGACGAGTGCAGCATCAAGGTTCCACTTTCACCAGACGATGTGGACAGAACCAAATATATCACAGCAGAAGCATTGACAACCGTTCCACCTGACTTAAAGCTGGAAAAAGACGAAGTTATCATCTCAGTTGGGCTCAAGCTATCCCCTCCTGGTCTTCAGTTTAAAACTCCGGTGGAAGTCACGGTCTCGCATAGCGCTATTTTCACCAACCCAGACAAGGCAGAGATTGTGCTATACACCCGAAGGACTGGTAAGATCTTCCTTTTACCATATATCCCATATGTCCATATAAATTCCTTTCTCTTGTTGTGACAGTGCGGAGAGCCCCTGACTGCCACGACGAACCCATCACAATTATGACAGAGATCTCCACACAAAATTTATCCTTCCCTACTATCCTTGGTATCATATGACTTCAGTTCAATGTTGTTATTCCTCTCAGAATGTTCTTATTCACTGAGTTTTACTTGATAAACTTGTAATAGAATAGAAATTCACTTTAATGTTTTTTTCTTTCAGTTTTTGTGTTTGAATAACTTATAAGTCGCACAGTCATACAGCCGCAATTTTCCAGATTCTTGTGGAAAGATCGAAGGGAATTGTGGGAATTAAACAAACAAATATTAGGCATGATCTAATACATGAAATGAATGATTTAATGCATGAAATATTTTGTTAATAGCCAATCACCAAAAAGCAATTGACATGTTGTAATGTCCTCCAACCCGCAAAACTTACAAAAATACTTTCTGTATTTATTTCTGAAAGTAAATCCCAGAGTATGACAGTTCACTGCGTAACAAAATTAAGACGGTCCCCTATTTTTTGTTGTTGTTGACAGGGTTTGATGAATTTTCAAGGATAGTTCCTGCTTCTGACAAAGCTGCCCGGTGTGTAGTCGCAAAGAATCACCTGACTCTGTACTTGGACCATTTCTCGGAATGGTGGATTATTTCCTTAATCAGGAGATACCTCATCGGTAAACGGCTCATCTGTACGCCATACGTTCCCCTGTCAACATCCAGAGACGTCATGAACTACATCTTGCTCAATATTAAAGACGACTTCTGCGACATGAAAGAGGTAGATTAATCATGAGTTAACAGTTCGGTATGTTTTTAGCTGAAAACAAATTGAGTTAAATAAATGCTAAAATGGACAGGAAATCCTTTAGTAAGTCCATGCAACTTCAATATATATATTATATTTTAGTTTGTATAGCAAACACTGGAATTAGGACGAAAAGTTTTTTTTACCATGTTCATTGAAATAACTTTTGTGTGTGTCCCCGTTCTTCTAGTGGTTACGATATCAATACTTTTTTGTGTAACGTTTTCGAGGGGTCCGTGCACGGATGAATAGGGGGGGGGGACGGGGGTGGTCACAACAATTATCCAAAAAAATCTCAGATAAGATATAATATTCAAACCCGATAAACATTTCGCATCTTGAAGTAAATAATTAGTTCGAGACTCATAAAAGGATCATTTATTTTTACCACCCAGGTGTTTCTGAGTCCCTTGTAATTGCTGCAGTACATTGCAGTGCCCTCTGGAAGAACATCATTATTGCAATTATCGCAACTATTATTATTATTATTAGGTGGTCTGTCAACGACAGATCACCTATTGTTTTCGTCAGAATTTTCTTTCTTCTTTATTATTTATTTATTTATTATTCTTTATTTTTATTTATTGTTCCCACTTTTTTGTTCCGACGATAATTCAAGATCAATTATGTCAATTTCGTTCAATTTTGGCACAGTCATAGGTCATTGTCATAAGACGTGACAGGAACATTTTCAAGGTCATCAAGTCTTCATGACGTCATCCAGGCGCCATTTTGTGTTTTTTGGGGTACTTTTTACTCATGATCATATCTTCATAACGGAAAGGCATTTCTCATTTATATTTATCATGATTAGGGTCAATATCCGTCCGGTCAGTTTCAGGTCAGAAAACACGCGCGCATGCGTACGTCCGCGCGTTAGCGCGCACGCAAAAAATAAAAATGCTTCAAATCGTCTCAAATTAATTTTGCATACGTTTCAGGCCATTTTAAGCATTTTGCAAAAAAACGCGCACACGCCCATGGGCGCGCGTTTTCGCGTGTCCTGGCATTTAGCAACATAAAATCGCCAAATTTTCTCCGTCATCATATTTGAATAATTTTGCCAAGCATTTTGATACATTGTTCACCCGTTTCTGCCCATTAATAACGGAATGAGCGTCCGCTTAAGATAATGTCCGTGCGTAAGAGCTATTGTAATACATAGCATATATGGGCAAAAACATGCCATTTTAAAAATCGAAATAGCTCTTCAGATAGTCCGTCGACCCCCAATTTTTATATCATGGTTGGAGAAAACATGAGTTGGAGATATGATTTCATACCACCTGACTCGTTCAAAGTGAAACAAAGTCATCATATTGGCATCTAAACTCAAACAAATGTATTTTGTTGATGACGTCATTTTTGTCTTTGTTTATTTGAGATTATCTCACTTATCGGTGATCGATTTTCTTTCAGATTTTGATATGTTGTAGCTGAGATAATTCTCTATACAAATTATGCCATTTATTTTTCATTTAGATGACTTCATTATAGTGAAATATTCGATTAATGGCGACAATGCATAATTTGTCACATTTGCGTGTTATGTCTATAGGTCACTTTTTTCAAAATATGAATCTGCATGACAATGTGTTTTGACCAGTATCTCGGTTGTTATTCAACAGTTTCCTTCCAAATGTTAGTATGTTGTAGCTGAGACTATATGTTATCTAATTCATCCCTCATTTTTTCGATAAGATGTCAGGATCATGCTCATGATCATCAATATCATTAACATTATCATTATCATCGTCATCATCGTCATCACTATTACTATCAAGATCATCATCATCATCATCATTGTTTACATGTCTATATAACTTCTACCTTTCTCAATTTAGTAAATAGTATTATCTACCATCAGACATGAAGACAGACCACCTTATTCGTCCTCGTGACGAATTAAATTTCTAGTTACTATTGTTGTCATTATCATTGTGTCAATATGGATCCATATATGTTCAACCTTTTGTAGGATACCATACGAGACTACCAGGTAGCCTTTCCTGGTGAGCAATACTGTGTGTATTGGGGAAAAGGACCCCTTTCTGTCAGACATCTGGAAAACAAAGAGGAAGTGTCAAAGGAGGTAACGATCTCAATATAATTGTTACTGTTGTTTGCCCCTGAAGTAAATTATCCTGACAAACAAATCGTCCGGTACCTATTCTGCAGGTCCTAATATATATATTTTTTACATTACCAAAGATATAGAGCTTTCTTAAATCGATACCGAACTGATGAACTTTCTGCCTTAGCGTACTGTTCATTGCACAACACCATCTCATTATAATATAATTTCAGGAAACTCGATTCAAACATGGGTCATAATTCAAGATATAAATTTTAAATTACGTCAACGGCACCGTTTCCTATAACTTCGTAGTGTATTAATTGATGGTTATCTCTGATTTTCTTAGGAACTTGAAGAATGTGCTTTCTTTGACATGACGACCCATCGCATGCCGTTCAATCTTCAGACACGTGAACAAATAGTATCCAGAGTTCTCGTCACTCTCATCTTGAAGCAAAAAATCACGAAGAAGATCACCTTCCCAATACAGTACAACGGTAATATCAAGAGCATGAATTCCTTTCGGGGGAGGTGAGGGGGAGGGAGGGGGTGGTTTAAAGACTTCCACTGGCAGTGCTGGCAGAGAAGATCGTATTCTTGTGCAGTTTCAGGAATGGTTATTTGCCTGAGCTTCGGACAAGCTGTAACATATCTTCAGATTAAACCCAAACATAACACTCCAATAACATTATTACTTTCATTTGAGATAATTGTTAATGACTTGTGTACTGAGAAAGACGTGAGTTTACACGAATTTTTTAACGCATTTTTATTGAAACTCAACATAATGCTCCCCAAAACAAAAAATAACTCTCTAACAGTTTTGTCAATCCTGGCACTATTTTTTCATGTGAACAGATTCTACACCACTGGTACCAAAGAATTTTAACCCCACATCATTGGAAGTAGCTAGTGCGTTTATACTGGTCCAGCATGTAGGTATATATATATATATATGTTAAATGTACAATTTGTTTACGTGCAATGCTTAATATTTCATTTAGGGTAGCAAAAGAACCATGGCAAGTTACTCCTATTTCGAAAAAGTATCATTTTAGGCTAATCGCTTCTCATCACTTTGATATCATGTATTCACAATTTAGATGTCCCCGACGAGAATCCAGTTACCCAATCAACCCCGACTGGATCTGCATCGTCCAAAGGCAAAGCTGAACCAACTGATGTTGGACGGAGAACATCCAAATGTAAGATTTAAACAACAAATATATTAAATCTTTGTTTGGTTTTGATATGCAGGGCATCGTTTTACGAAACTGTCATGGGTACAAGTGAAAAACGTGTGTACAAATATAACACGCTTTCAATGGGATGTCGGCGAGCTTGTTATATGAAACAATTTCCTTATTGTAGAGAGACGATTTTAACGACATCGAAAAAATAACATTATATTTGTGCTATTCTGATTTGATTTTGATTGACTATTGCATTTTCAGCACCTCAGCTCCACGAAGAGCAGACAAGAAGCGAGCATCATCTTGAAACGATAGGTTCAACATCACCTCAGCCTGCAGATACAAAGGGTAAGACTATAGGGTGCGTTTATCGGGTCTTGCCACTAGATATGTACATATCGAACGCCACTGTCGAACCCCACTATCGAACCCCACTATACGAATGTGATTTTCGGGATGTCGCGTTTATCGTCTCTTCGCGATTCAAAATAAGGCCTTGTCTCTGCGCAGCTGCTTTGCGCCGTTTGACCCGGGAAGCAGAGAGTTACTCGGAGGTCAACTAGGGCATAGCACATGGTGCGCACTATCTATTGCTGAACCGGTAATTAGCCGGGGAAGGTCCGATTTGTATGTGGGGTTCAAAACAGCTTTGCGTTTATCATGTCTCAGAATCGTGATTCTGGCTGTATGTCACATTCAAAACACACCTTTTTGCGTCTTTATATATGCCCATATCTAAAGACGTTTAAAAAAGGCTTTGCGTTTATCACCTTCAAAATTTGCCTGAAAGACGTTTGAGAAACCTGATTCTAGGCAAAAATTTGGTCAATAAACGCACCCTATATGTCCTATCAGAAACGGTTCTGGAGGAATACATGTATAAATATTATGTTATTTTTTGGAGGGCGCAGGTGATTGGGTCTTCTAGCAATCATTAATTTTATACATGTATTTTTGAGGGGGGCTCTGGAACCGATACTGCGGCCTATATTCTTGTAATTGGCCTTTGTTTTAAATATCCTGTAATGTATTATCAATGTTTTTCTAAACCGTATAATATTTACTCTTTCAATTGAATAATATTCGCTTCATGTTCCATGATTTTATCTCCATCGTGTCACTAAACCAAATGAATACAATATAATTCGAGGGTCAACATGCGAAATATAACGGATCAGTCAGAGTTCTTTACAGCACAGGTCTGAGTCTGGTTTAATCGTTTTCTAAAAGCTTGTTTTACGTTGCTTTATTTCAGACGGAAGTAGGCCTACTGAAGTCCTTACAAGACCTAGACCGTTGACTCCACCATCCATAGAGTCACCGCCATGTGAACATGCCTACCAAGTAACAGAGACAGGAGCTATTGGTGAGGAGCTGAAAGGTAAGTCGTGTTCTCGGCTCTGCAACAAAAAGTCAATTGTATCTCCCAAAAATTAATCTTATCTCCTCAATCAATCGTAACTTCAAGGCGAATAGTTACTGAAATTAAATTTTATGTTACAGATAGTAACGAACGAAATCCTTTGGCAAAACATTAATCTATACATTAAACCAATGTGTACTAAGTGGGTGTGGTACCTGAAACGGTTGCTAGAACATAACCGGGTAATACTATTTTGAGGGATAATTGAGTTGTTTTTTTCAGACCGCAAATGCCTTCAATGTGCATCGTTGTTGCTCTTATTCTTATGACATTTCTAGTTCCCTTTTAGAACCTAAAATTGCTATGAAGGCAATTATAGACCCCAAAATTTGTGAAATTTAGCCAATAAGATCATACCAATTCAGCTCCACTTTTAAAAAAATACGGTCACCGTTATTTAATTATTTAATTTGACCAAAAAAATACATGGGCCGCCTGGTTGTGCGTAATATAACCAACACGAAAATGCCAACACAATTGCCAACATCGGCATTGGCTGAAATACGACGTAAAGGGTGCTATTTCGTTTTTTCAACGGCTGTTTTAAATTATCTAATATTTGTGATGGCAACACAAATATTAGAAATCGTTATATTTATGGATATTTCAGCCGTCTCTGAACCGATTTTGATCAAACAAAGATGATTTTGTCATTTAAATTGTATTTTCTTTCAAATTTGACACTCAGTTTTTCATAATCTCACAGCAAAATTATTTTGTGTAGCGCCATCTGCAACAGAACTCAACTATCCCTTTAAAGACCTTTAGAAGAGCATATTGTGATATCCACTTAAAGTTTCCTTTACATGCTGAAAATTTGAAGTATGTAATTGCTTTACGTCATATCTTCTTTTTGTTCGTTTTGTTTTAAGCTCCGACATCATCGACAGTGCCCGTCCATCCGGGAGAGCCTGCAGCAGAGGGTACAATGGGAGTCTTAGCCCTACCAGCATTGGCGAAACACGTTTTCAAAGAATTGGGTCCAAAAATGTTAGAAGATCAAATGCACCAGCGTTCTGGAAACTTCTATTTCAGCTTCCAACAGGTTCAATTGAATAATACTCAAGGAAATACTGTTGCCTCTCCCCCTGTTCCCATTGCTTCCATAGTACCTCCTAGGCTACAGCATGAGTTGCGTTGCCGGTTGAACAGAGAAAGCCCAGTTTTTGATGACTGGAGGGGTCTTGCCAGTGAGCTGGGACTTGGAGACTACATACAATCACTGGAGCAGTGCAAGAATTCGACTGAAGAACTACTCGTACTTGCAGAGAGTCAAAAGAAGATTCAGAACCTTGGGGGCTTGGCCAAGGCGTTCGAACGCATGAATCGTGGAGATTGTCAAGAGCTCTGCGAGAATTATGCGTTTGAGAGAACAAAGTCAGCTGATCCTCGGAAGGATCAAATGGAAGATGATGACACAGACTCCAGTGATTAGAGAACAGGCTCAATCTGTTCCATATCACCCTTTAATCCAGGGTCTATGCCTCTTTATTCATACAACCAATGAACATAGCACTATATGGTTGTTGAAATCTGTCAAACTACCTGTCATTTGGTTTTAACATACCAAATCAATAGATTTGCTCGTAACATAATAAAGGTATACTATAAGTCCTATCCAGGGTCTTAAATCATGTATGAAAGAAAACTTAGATCTCAGCCAAATTTTCTTTTTTAAACCACTTTTTTTTACAAAAATGTCTTAATCCAGCGTTGGGTTAAAATATGAGAAGAATTCAGGACTAAAAAATTGACCAAACATTGGTTAAAGAATTGTTTGCTGGGTAAATTATTACTACCCAATATTGCGTAAACCTTATTCAATTTTAAGTACGTTATACCCGTAAGTGTGTAAACTCTTCCCCTCTTGTAATATGCTTCGTTGCATCAAGATTATTATATTGCTTGCATTTACAGGAACGAATAAGTGAGATTCACTCTTGGCATATTCATCGATTTTAAGAAAGCAAATTTTAAACCATTAATCTAAATATACTGACTAGCAAAACTCTCTAATTATGGCAATCGAGTTTTACCTTTTGCATGGTTTAAGGACAATCTTAGAAACAGATTGTTCAATGTGGTTAAACGTTATCCATAAGATTTAAGATAAGATGTGGTACTCCACAAGGATCAGTACTAGGGCCAACTTTGTTTTTTATATTTATATAATTGATCTGCCATCAGTAACTAATTATTTCAATTTGCGGCTGTTTGCCGATGATCCTAACATAATTCATACTTTTCCAGCTGACCAGGGCGAAATTTATGTGGATGAAGTATTGAACAACACACAGAAAGATTGTTGCATTGCTAAAAACCTCAATTCAATGAAAACGTTTTTCATGTTGATAAGTAGAAAGAGTAAAACTAGGTATTAAATGGTAAACTGAACATATCTGGATAGGAAATCAAAGAGGTTGATGTTGCCACTAATTAGTGTATCAGGACGAAAAGTAGAGTACTTTGACATTATCCATTATCATATAAAACGTGGATAAAACCACACAGGTGTGGGGAAGCATATTATATTAAAAACATTGTATTCACGGAAAATGGCAGTTCGTGCTTTTTTCATTTAGAGAGTGAAGAACTTATACAGCTCCACTACTTTCATGTTTGATCTGTTTCATATAAGTTTGTCTCATATTTTGATAGATTACTGTGATATTCTAGAGTATAGCTACTCCACCGGGCAAACAGAAGGTCAACAATTACGTCTGCCAAAATTTAGAACGACACATGGTCGATTTTCATTGTCTCTTGTGATTAGTTGCTTGATTACCTATAATGTCAGATTATGTTACAACACATTTGTTGAACAAATGAAATAGTCTGTATGTGTACAAAAATTATATTTCATATCATCAGTTTGTATCTTGTAAGACATTGTTAAAGTTATATATTTTTTAAGTATTGATTGCAATCGTAAATTAATTTCTACGTTTTTGTTTTGTTTTCTGAAGGTTACTTGTACAACATACATTGTTTAGCTGTATGGCGTTAGGGTCTAGCACTAGCACATATGCTATTATCCACCCATTTTTACCAACCAATATTTTCTCTTCTTGTACATATAAATATTGTTGTATAAAATGAAAAGTACTTATTTGCTGTTCGTAATTAAATCAATCAATACAAAAGTCTAATAAAAAAAATAAACATTGACAGGATTGTATTTCAACCCACAAATGAACCCACAAATGAACCTTCAGCAATGACTTTCTCGGATCCAGTACTCCAGTTTGTATATACAATTTGACATTGGAAGACCTAGGTTACTTTGTACAAAAGTTAGAATATATGTGGATGTTTGAGGCGATTTGTGTTGTTTACGAACTGGTCTACACTTTATTCTACACAGACCGATTTAATTGTTGATGTTTATGTGTGACCAATCCTTTCTCAACTTATATCTCAATCATATAAATGAGACCGATATCAGACTACTCATCAAATTAAAATATCCCCCTATTATTATATAACTCTACCCGTAAATTATCCAAATCTCTTTTCAAATTCATGCAAAAACTGTAGCCTTTGTAGCCCTTTTCCTCTCATTGGAAAATATACGTTTACAATGTATCATAATTTCTAAACCCTGTTCAATATATCCCGATTTGATCCGAAATTAAAGAAAGTACCTTCAAATCTAAATGTGAATCAATCAACACAAGAACACCTATACTGTGTAAAGTACCATGACTTAAATAACAACTTCAATCCCACATTAAACTCCATATGTTTCTTGCAAAATAACACCTGCAGATTTATCCTTGCACTCAGAAAAATATCTGGGATAGAAAAGAAAAGGAAAGAAAGGAACAAGAAACGATAGATTGTTAAAATTCATCACTATAACAATAATAAATTCCGAAAACTTGTCTTTGGAGGACAGTGACATCACAATCACGATCCATAATATTGTCTGCTGAATGGAACAAAAAAATAAAGGTGATATTTAAGTATTTATAGTCCCCAGAAGAAGATACATAAAGAAAATTGAAGTGAACCATCTTTTTGTAATACTACATAAATCAAATACAAATACATCCACACCCAGACCAGACCAGACAACCAATTAAACTATCCACATAGGCCAACAAAAGTAAGTTTTGGAGTCGGTACGAAGTCGGTTTGCCAGTGTGACAGGGATATTAATCATACCTCCAAACCGACTTCAAATCGACCGATTCTCAGCGATTCGGGGCAATATAATAGTGTGTCCGGTCTTTAGTCGGTCTGGCATCTTCTGTTAGTTGAACAATCCGTGAATCTAAATTTCTCTATTTCATTTTAAAAACTCATTTTCAAAAACGAGGATGTTAGTTCATCTACTTCACCAACAAAGTATGATAATATTGCAAATTCATGAATTTTGAGCGAATATAGGGCTCGGGAATGAAGTGCATATAAACATGAAGAGAGACGAATAGTTAGCATTTTGTTAGCATCTTATAATGCATAATTGATGAAGATATACTGACAAATTTGGTGTATATCCTGCCAATTCTAGAGAAATTAAGCGAGGACTCTACCTCGGCCTGTCACAGCATTACACATGTAGGGTGCTAAAGAAAAGCGATGGTAGAGATTGTATTCTTTATCATTCTCTGTCCCTTTCGTCTTTTTATCTTTCTCCTGTTTTCTCTCATATTTCTTAGTATTCGATGTGTTTGAGTGTGTGTGTGTTTGGTGCGTGTGGAAGGGGGATGGGGGGGGAGATTAACCTAGCAATGGTTATGAATGAGGCGTAATTAAATATTGATCCGCCATGTTCTTTTTCTTTCGCGCAGATCTAAAACCAGGTATATTTCAGGCCCACACAAAATATTGAGAAATGGCAAGGCAATAGGACTGTATTGTCGCAATACGCTGTACAGTACAGTAGTCAGACTTCTGAAGCCGAATACGGAACTGAGTGCAAAGTCCAATTAATGGACTCCTTTAATATAATCACGCTTGATTGCTCCTCAGAATAGTCCAAAGATCATTGGTACGTACTGATTTACACAGTAGTTCAATGTCACATGACAATTATTAACATGATGTTTGGAGAGCACAGTTATATCATAATGAGAACAACGTTGTGGGTGTGAGTTAAGTTTAACATGGCACTGTTTTCAGCAGCAGCAAAAGGAGACGTCCTGAAGATACAATCATTAATCGACTCGGAAGACAAGTCAGAGGATTCGGGAGGAGTTGATGTAAACTGCTCGGATGCGTCTGGCAAGACGGCCCTCCACATTGCTTCGGAAAATGGACATTTGCAAACGGTTAAATGCCTTACCCATCATGGAGCAAAAGTGAATGTGGTCGATTGTAACCTACAGACATCGGTTCACTTATGCTCGAAGAAAGGCCATCTTCATGTGGTAGAGCTGTTAGTGAACGAAGGAGCAGATATTGAAATTGGTGACAAAGATGGGTTTACACCTCTTCACATAGCATCATTCGAGGGTCATCTTGACATTGTCAAATGCCTTGTTAGAAGAGGGGGCAGACCTAGGGAGACTTGCTAATGATTACTGGACACCTCTAAACCTTGCTTTAGACGATGGCCATCTTGACATTGCAGAGTACCTTTTGACAGAAGGAGCCAACATTAACACGTGTGGTAAAGGGGGATGTACAGCTCTACATACTGCATCACAAACTGGTAATATTGATGGAGTGAAATATCTAACTAGTCAAGGAGCAGAGCTGGATAGGAGCACTGACGACGGTTGGACCGCACTTAGTTTGGCTTCATTTATGGGAAACCTTGACGTAATCAAAGTTCTCGTGAACGAAGGGGCAGAGCTTGACAAATATGACGAAACCGACAGCACACCCTTGTATTGTGCTTCTCAAGAAGGCCATCTTGAAGCCGTCGAGTATATCGTGAACAAAGGAGCAGACATTGAAATTGGTGATAAAGATGGGTTTACAGCTCTTCATATAGCATCACTGGAGGGTCATCTTGATATTGTCAAATCCCTCGTTAGGAAAGGGGCAAAGCTAGACAAATGTGACAGAACTGACAGGACCCCCTTGTCTTGTGCTTCCCAAGAAGGCCATCTTGAAGTCGTCGAGTATTTCGTAAACAAAGGAGCAGGCATTGAAATCGGTGATAACGATGGATTTACGGCTCTTCACAGAGCATCATTCAAGGATCATCTTGATATTGTCAAATACCTTGTTAGTAAAGGGGCACAGCTTGACAAATGTGATAAAAACGACAGGACACCCTTGTCTTGTGCTTCTCAAGAAGGCCATCTTGAAGTCGTCGAGTATATCGTTAACGAAGGCGCAGGCATTGAAGTTGGTGATAAAGATGGGTTTACAGCTCTTCACATTGCATCATTCAAGGGTCATGCTGAAATTGTTAAATACCTTGTTAGGAAAGGGGCACAGCTTGACAAATGTGATAAAAACAACAGGACACCCTTGTTTTGTGCTTCTCAAGAAGGCCATCTTGAAGCCGTCGAGTATATCGTGAACAAAGGCGCTGACATTGAAATTTGTGATAAAAATGGGTTTACAGCTCTTCACATTGCATCATTCAAGGGTCATCTTGATATTGTCAAATACCTTGTTAGTAAAGGGGCAGACCAGTGGAGACTTTCTAATGATTACTGGACACCTTTACGTCTTGCTTTCAATGGCGGACATAGAGGTATACGTGACTATCTTTTAAATAGAGAAGCAACAAAGATCGTTAAGCCATTCATTGGGCTTGAAGAGGACCACTTTGACTACCTTCGCAGTACTTTTAGTGGTGAGGCTCTCCCTAGCTTAATGCCCCGCCCATACTCCCGACCATACGATCCATATCTTACCAGTCCACAAGACATCTCTCGCTCCTCGAGGAGGAGCATCACAGAAAAGACAATGATTATTAGTCTCGACGAGTACAGCATCAAGGTTCCACTTTCACCAGACAATCTGGTCAGAGCCAAATATATCACAGCAGAAGCATTGACAACCATTCCACCTGACTTAAACCTGGAAAAAGACGAAGTTATCATCTCAGTTGGGCTCAAGCTATCCCCTCCTGGTCTTCAGTTTAAAACTCCGGTGGAAGTCACGGTCCCGCATAGCGCAATTTTCACCAACCCAGCCATGGCAGAGATTCTGCTATACACCCGAAGGACTGGTAAGATCTTCCTTTTACCATAGATCCCGTATTTCCATATAAATTCCTTTCTCTTGTTGTGACAGTGCAGAGAGCCCCTGACTGCCACGACGAACCCATCACAATTATGACAGAGATCTTCACACAAAATTAATCCTTCCCTACTATTCTTGGTATCATATGACCTCACTTCAATGTTGATATTCCTCTCAGAATTTTCTTACTCACTGAGTTTTACTTGATAAACTTCTATTAGAATAGAAATTCACTTTTTTCTTAAGTCTTTGTGTTTGAATAACTTATAATTCGCACAGTTCATACAGCCGGCATTTTCCAGATTCTTGTGGAAAGATCGTGGGGAATTGTGCATGATCTGATACATAAAACTGTTTGTTAATAGCCAATCACCAAATAGCAGTTGACATTTTTTAACGACATTGCTCATAAATAAACAATGACCCTCCAACAAAATTGCAAACCTTACCAAAAATACTTTCCTTTCTTTGTTATACTAAATCCCTGAGCGTTGACAGTTCACTGCGTAACAAAATTAACACGGTCCCCTCTTTTTTGTTGTTGTTGACAGAGTCTGATGAATTTTCAAGGATAGTTCCTGCTTCTGACCAAGCTGCTCGGTGTGTAGTCGCAAAGAATCACCTTACTCTGTACATCGACCATTTCTCGGAATGGTGGATTATTTCCTTAATCAGGAGATACTTCATCGGTAAACGGCTCATCTGTACGCCATACGTTCCCCTATCAACATACAGAGACGTGCTGAACTGCATCTATCTTGTCATTAAAGACGACTTCTACAAGATGAAAGAGGTATTTTTATTATGAATAAACCGCTCGCTATATTTCTGGCACATATAAGAGTAATTATTATTTTTTCTCATTCAATTTCGGTACTGCATCTATCATATAATCAATTTCTTATTTGGGCATTCATTTTCGGACTTCATATATTTCATCATTTGGCATCTAATTTTGTCAAATTAAATCACCTTCATCATCTTTGGCTGATAACGTACAATTGCACGAAGCAATTTTGCCCTTTTGCAACCGATTTCGTCAAAGCCTCATTCCAATACATCCCTCGTTCGTTATAAGATCATGATTGTCTATCCAACGAATTTGAATGAAATTGACTTAAAATTGATTGCACAAAGACGAAATTGGACCTCAAAGCTACTCACAAAATTCACATGTATAATTCAAACCTGATAAACGTTTCGCATATATATATATATATATATCATGGAGTAGATAATCATTTCGAGACCCATAAAAAAAAGATTAATTCCCCCTTTTTGTGGAGGTGTCTTAGTATAGTCGTTCATTCACTTGACTCTGAGTCCAAGGGTTGAGGGTTCGAATGCTAACCCGGCGCTAACGTTCTTTGGTAAGACATTAATCAATAATTTACACGAAGGTGTAACTGAGTACCTGACATTTGCTGGAGTATATTGCAGTACCCTCTGGAAGAACAGCATTATTTCTAAGATTTGTTCGTTATTTGTTGCAATTATTATTATCAATTTTATCATTGTCATTATCATTCTTTCAATATTGATCTATATATTATGTTCAACCTTTTGCAGGATACCATACGGGACTACAAAGTAGCCTTTCCTGGTGAGCAGTACTGTGTATATTGGGGAAAGGGAGCTCTATTTGTCAGACATCTGGAAAACGAAGACGAGGTGTCAAACAGGGTAAGAACTTGCCTACAGTGTGTAATCAAATACCAATGTATTCATTATGGCAGGATAAAAGTTAACTCTTATCCTGCCATAATGAATACAGCACAGGGCTAATCCCCATTGTGCCAAGCCACAAATCCCCCCTGCGCCAAGTTTTTTTGAAATAACCTGGTCATCTGATGGTGCGATCAATAGCGCGTGCGAAGCACTCAGCACAGTACAACGAGCATGAATAATAACTGCTATTACGAATGCGAGCGTGCACGCATAACGCAGCTAAGCTGTGGCTCGCTCCTGTGAAGTTATCAGCCAATCGATAGGGCGCTCGCGTGTACAAAGCACTATAACGGTAGCGTGCATACAGCACTATGGCAGGAGACAGAAGGCTGGAAGCGATAACCATTGTCACAGCGAGTTGACTCGAGATAGCGCTAGATTGGATTATGATATTCAAACGTCATGCGGACCAATGCATGAAGTTACTTTGCGGTTTACTTGGCTCTCGTTATAATATTATTTTGGGAAACTCGATTCAAACATGTCCTGAGATTCATGATATCACTTTTAAATTAGAATGGACCATGACACATCCCTTTAACTTCGTGGGATGTTAATTGATGGTTGTCTCTGATGCCCTTAGGTACTTGAAGAATGTGCTTTCTTTGACATGACGACCCATCGGATGCCGTTCACTCTTCAGCCACGTGAAAGCATAGTATCCGGAGTTCTCGTCACTTTCATCTTGAAGCAGAAAATCACGAAGCATATCGGCTTCACAGTATGGTTCAACGGTAATATAAACGGGATTAATTCATTTGGGGATATGGAGGAGGGAAGGGATGGCTTAAAGTCTCTCACTGGCAGTGCTGGCAGAGAAGATTGTATTTTTGGGCAGTTTCATGAATGGTTATTTTGCCTGAGCTTCGGACAAGCTGTGACAAAACATCACATTTAACACAAACATTACTTTCCACAAACATTATTTCTTTTCAATGACTTGTGTAATAAAGACATGAGATTATGCGAATTTTTAAAACGCATTTTTATTGATACCGGAAATAATGCTCGCGAAAACAAAATTAAACTTTTTACCAGTTTTGTCGATCCTGGTATCTTCTTTTCATGTGAAAAGATTATACTACTGCTTGTACCAGTGAATTTGACCCAACATCATTGAAAGTTTGCTATTCCGTTTATATTAGGCCACCCTGTTTATGTCTATATATAAATAATAATTGAGACGATTGAATTGAAAATGAAGCCGGTCATAATGAAGGAGAGAACATAAAGGATTTGTATTTCTAGAATCGTTTTGATTATTATTTCTATATCACCGTGACGGAGTAATATTAACATTAATTATTTGTTCTATATATATGTATATATATATATATATATAATATTATACAGTGCGTCCCAGAAAAAACGAAACCGAGAAGTATCGATGTTCTATCATAACTTAATCACAACTATAATTAATGAATGATACATATTTGGAAAGCTTAGAGTCTCCTTTTTCCTGTGATGCTACTCAGATAATGCATATTTCACGCATGAGTGATTAAAAGCAATTTGAAGGAAGGAAACCAAAAAGACATTTGGCGGGCGGTATCTGAATTTCGAAGAAAAATTCACGTTTCTAGAAAGTTGAGTTTCTGCCCTTTCATATGACACCTCAATCAGGAAAAATGAGCGAGGAATGACAAAGTTCTGTTTGTTTAAAGTAGTGCTTGTATTTCCATAATTTTATTAAACGAATTCGTGTTCACTGGCTGCCTGCCGTATCAATAAACGAAATTAACAAAAGACTTAACTCCGTTTCGTTGACAATCAGCCGTAGACGATGGTCTTCATGCATGGCTGATTGTCAACGAAACGGAGTTAAGTCTTTATTCAAATCTGCTTTTTGCTACGGCAGGTACCCAGTGAAAACGATTTCGTTTAATAAAATTATGGAGTAGCATCACAGGAAAGAGGAGACTCTAAGCTTTCCAAATATGTATCATTCATTAATTATGGTTGTGATTAAGTTATGATAAAACATCGATACTTCTCGGTTTCGTTTTTTCTGGGACGCACTGTATATATACATCATTTTAGGTGCAATCATTTAGTGAAGAATAGCAACATGGCAAGTTACTCCAATTTGGAATAATTATTATTTTAGGCTAATCGCTTCTCATCACGTTGAAATCATGTATTCACTATTCAGATGTGCCGCATGAGAATCCAATTGCCCAATCAACTCCGAAAGGATCTGCATCGCCCAAGGGCAAAGCTGAACCATTTGATGGTGAACGGGGAGCATCCAAATGTGAGATTTCAGTAAATTTGTATTAATACTATTTTTTCCTTTTATTTGTTTTGGTTGTTTCATACACAAACTTCTCGATATGCCGTTATGGGTACAAAGACGATTTGAACCAAATCGAAATAATAACATTGTAAGGGAACACACAGATGAAGCTTTTAATCTTGCGATTAACTCTCATGAGTGCAAGATGAAAAACTTCTTTGTATTTATGCTAATCTGATTCGATTGATTATCGTATTTTCAGCATCTCAAGAGCAGACAAGAAGCGAGCATCATCTTGAAACGATAGGCTCCACATCACCTGAGCCTGCAGACAAAAAGGGTAAGACTATGTCCTATCAGGAGCGGTTCTGGTGGAATACATGTGTATGTTATTATCTTTTGGGGGCAGGGGGGTTGCAGGGCAGGCGCGGATCCAGGATTTCTTAGGGGAGGGGGCCCAACTTTTTTTTTTTTTAGCTCCTGAAAATTTGAAAATCGCGCCGCCCGAAAAGTCGCTCAGTGGGGGGGGGGGGGGGGGGGGGGGGGGGGGGGGTAGTGAGCACATTTTTTTGTTGGGGGTCCTCGAAAATTAAAAAATTTGCACCCATCGCCCAAAAAAGATAAAAATCACGTGCCCCCCCCCCCCCCCCTGGATCCGCCACTGTTGCAGGGTGTGTGGTCTTCAAGCATTCGTTTTCTACATGTGCTTCTGTTATGTGGAGGGAGCTATAGAACAACTACTGAGGTCCATATTCTTTAAATTAGCCTTTGTTTTAAATATCCTTTAATGTATTATCAATTTTTTTTTTATATCGTATAATTTTAAATCTGTAAATTGAACTATTTCATCTTTTTGCTACATGTTCCATGATATTATCTCAATCATGGCAAAACAATAAAGTAATAAAATACAATTCAAGGGTCGACTTGCGATAGATAATGGATCAGTCAGAGTTCTTTACAGCACAATACGGAGTCTAGTTTAACCGTTTTCTAAAGGCTTCTTTTTTTTTTACGTTGCTTTATTTCAGATAGAAGTAGTCCTACTGAAGTCCTTACAAGACCTAGGCCGTTGAATCCGCCATCGATAGAGTCGCCGCCATGTGAACATGCCTACCAAGTCACACATGGCTTGGTAACAGAGATAGAGACAGTTGGTAAGGAGATGAAAGATAAAGTCGTGTTCAGGGCTCCGTAACAACACAAATGTCAATTGTACCTCAACAAAATTAAGCTTATCTCCTCAATCAATAGTAACTTTAAGGTGACATTTTATGTTACAGATAGTAACGAACGAAACCTTTGGCAAAACATTATTGTTAATAATTATGCTACACTCGATCCATGTGTAATAAGTGGGCAGGCTTCCTGAAACGGTTGCAGGAACTTAACCGGGGTAATAATATCTATAGCCCTTTAGAAGCGCATATATTGTGATATACGTTTATTCCTTTTAAGTCCTCTACGGAAATTTGAACGATTTAATTAATTAATACGTCATATCATCTTTGTGTTCGTTATGTTTTAAGCTTTGACGTCATCGAAAGTGCCCGTCTATTCATTAGAGTCTGCAGCAGAGGGGGCAATGGGAGTCTTAGCCCCACCAGCATGGTTTAATGTGGTGTTAATCATTTTCTAAAACCTCCTTTTTAACGTTGCTTTATTTCAGACGGAAGTAGTCCTACTGAAGTCCTTACAAGACCTAGCCCTTTGATTTCATCGGCAGATCAACTGTCACGGGAACATGCCTACCGAGTCACACATGATTATGTAACAGAGACAGTAGCCCCACCAGCGTGTGCGGCAAACATTGTCCAAGAATTGGTTCCAGGACTTTCAGCACACCAATTGCACCCGCGTTCTGGGGACGTCTATAATATTATCAACGTCAAAGAGATGGTCATCAACAATCCCAAAGCGAATCATTCTGAAGGAAATACTGTTGCCCCTGCCCCTGTTCCAATTTATTCCATAGTACCTCCTATGCTACAGCATGAGCTGCGTTGTCGGTTGAACAGGGAAAGCCCAGTTTTTGATGACTGGAGGGGTCTTGCCGATCAGCTGGGACTCGGAGACTACATACAATCACTGGAGCAGTGCAAAAATCCGACTGAAGAACTACTCGTTCTTGCTGAGAGTCAAAAGAAGATTCAGAACCTTGGGGACTTGGCTAAGGCGTTCGAACGCATGAATCGTGGAGATTGTCAAGAGCTCTGCGAGAACTATGCGTTTGAGAGAACAAAGTCAGCTGAACTTCTGAAGGATCAAATGGAAGATGATGATGACACAGACTCCAGTGATTAGGGAACAGACTCGATCTGTTCCATATCACCCTTTAATCCAGAGTCTATGGCTCGTATTGGAAAGAATGTTTGGCTATGAAAAGGAAATGTTTTTGACGTATTTATTTCTTATTTATGCAATTTGCAAAGTAAAATACCCAATTTTCAGGGTTTCAGAACTTACATTGACTATAATAAAGATCTTGAAACTGCCCTTGCACTTTAAAAAATGGAAGTTTGTTTTATAATGCTGTTTTGTAATGTTGTATTGGTACATGCGCATGTAATTTTCTGCATCTTAGTGTAAATCTACTTTTCGTGAGGTTTTGATCTGCGTTTTACTTATTTTTTTAATCTTTTTATAATAACTTGTAAATATTGTGATTGTTTTTTTTATTGTTCAATAAAACACATAAAGAAAAAAAAATATACCAACTACCTGTCATTTGGTTTTAACAAACCAAATCATTAGATTTACTCGAAACATAATAATGGTATACTATAAGGTCCGTATTCTCCTAATTCATTTAAGTCCTATCCAGGGTCTAAAATAATGTTTGAAAGAAAACAGCCCAATTTTCTTTTTTAAAAGACTTTTATGACAAAAGTCTAAATCCAGCGTCGGGTTAAAATATGAGAATAATTCAGGACTAAAAAAATGACCAAACATTGGTTTAAGAATTGTTGGTTGGGTAAATTATTACTACCCAATGTTGCGTATACCTTATTCAATTATAAGTACATTATACCAATGAGTGTGTAAACGTTTACCCTCTTGTAATATGCTTCGCTGCATCAAGATTATTACATTGACTGCTTTTAGAGGAACGAAGAAGTGAGATTCACTCTTGGCATATTCATCGATTTTATGAAAGCAATTTTGACACCATTAATCTAAATATACTACTAGCAAAACTCTCTAATCACGGCAATCGAGTTAAATCTTTTTATGGTTTAAGGACTATCTTAGTAACAGATCTAGATGTTCAATGTGGTTAAACGTTATCCATATGATATAAGATAAGATGTGGTGTTCCACAAGGATCGGTACCAGGGCCAACTCTGTTTTTATGTATATAATTGATCTGCCATCAGTAGCTGATTACTTCAATTTGCGGCTGTTTGCCGATGATTCTAACATAATTCATTCTTTTCCAGCTCACCAGGGCGAAATTTATGTGGATGAAGTAATGAACAACACACAGAAAAATTGTTGCATTGCTAAAAAAAAACCTCAATTCAATGAAGACGTTTTTCATGTTGATAAGTAGAAAGAGTAAAACTAGGTATTAAATGGTAAACTGAACATAATAGCTGGAGAGGAAAGCAAAGCGGTTGACGTTGCCACTTATGATAGAAATCTGCCATGGAATAGTCATTATCGTTAAGTAAATTAGTGTATCAGGATGAAAGTTAGAGTACTTTGACATTATTCGTTATGATATAAAACGTGGATAAAACCACACAGGTGTGGGGAAGCAATATTAAGAAGCATATTATATTAAAAAGCATATTGTATTCACAGAAAATGGCAGTTCGTGCTTTTTTTCATTTAGAGAGTGAAGAACTTATACAGCTCCACTACTTTCATGTTTGATCTGTTTAATAAAAGTTTGCCTCATATTTTGATAGATTACTGTGATATTCTAGAGTATAGCTACTCCACAGGGCAAACAGAAAGTGACCAATTACGTCTGCCAAAATTTAGAACGACACATGGTCGATTTTCATTGTCTCTTGTGATTAGTTACTTGATTACCTATAATGTCAGATTCTGTTACAACAGATTTGTTGAACAAATCATGAATCCAAAATCCATGCAAATAGTCTTTATGTGTACAAAAATTCGTATCATATTTCGTATCATCAGTTTGTATCATGTAAGACATATATTTTTATATATATTTTTATAGTATTGATTGCAATAGTAAATTAATGTTTACGTTTTATAATGTTGTTGTTTTGTTTTCTGAAGGTTGCTCGTACAAAGTACATTGTTTAGTTGTAAGGCGATAGGGTCGACTAGCACATAAGCTATTATCCGCCCATTTTACCAACCATTATTTTCTCTTCTTGTACATATGAATATCGTTGTATGAAATGAATAGTACTTATTTGCTATTTGTAAATAAATAAATCAATACAAAAATCTAATGAAAAAAATAATAAACATTGACAAGATTGTAACTAGAAAAGTGATGTACATGTACATGGAAATGTATTAACATCAACTCAAATCACATCAAATTAAATGAATTCAACATTTGAAAGTATCTAGAAGGAACCACAGGTGTTAAATTTAACATTTTGTTTAAGATAATGAAAACAATGAGCTCCTGTGGCATGTTAAGCCAGCGATTTTATTGCCTTTCCTCGGAGGGGGGGGGGGCAACAGCCGGAAAATGCAACATTCAAGACGTATTGATAGCATTCTTTGCATTTAATTAAACTAACACACCTTGACAAATAGCGGGGAATAAAGGGGATCCCTCATAAAAGACGAACATTATACGTTTTGCGTGAGATCCTTCTCATTTTTAAACGTTTATTACAAAGACGTTCTTCTTTTATGTTACCTTCATTCGACGTTTATTTTTCTTCAAACTGTTGATGTATACTTTATGTACATATATATTTTTAATTGCATTGGATTAATTGAACTTTTATGTATATCATGATAATATTCGTTATAGATAGGTATGATAGGCGCTCCTTTGTTATAAGTTCATTAATTTTGTGTGAAAGCAGAAAAAAAAAGAAACTCATGAATAAATCGGTCAAATAATAAAGCAGTAATGAATGTTTGAAAAATCTCTAAATCTATATGCGAATATAAAATTGGCAATTGGGTCAATGGATTGTGATGTATTCGTGGACAATTCTGTCGTTTGTTGTGTACAAAAATATCAGTATTTTCTGTTTTTCTCCTTAGTGCCTTCTTCCATGTGTTTTTATTTGTGTTTGAAATAAATTGAATCGAATTAAATTGAATATATTGTGAGAATCTCAGTTTGAAAAGAAATTACATATTTTGCACACCCAATGACGTTAGAATACCAGTCTTTCAAAAAAGGCATTGACTGGAACGCGGTCCTATACAGAGTGAGTAAAAAAAAAATGTGTAAAAATTTCATTTGAATCTCTGCATGCTTGACTGAACATTAGACAATCTTTACAAGACTGCCAGATCTCATTTGCGCCAAGTTACTGGGTGAGGAATAAAACAGTGCGTTGAACAAAGACAGTCAGACAGTAAGACACACACACACACGCACACACACGCACGCTCACCCACACACACACACATGTACACACACGCGCACACAGGCGCGGATCCAGGATTTCTTAGGGGGGGGGGCCCAAATTTAAAATTATGCGAGCCAAATATTGGTACGTAATGGTGACCAACAGTGACGTAATGGGGGGGGGGTCGGTGCAGGGAGTGGCGAGTTTCCCCCTCCCTCCTCCGTGAAACGCGGAAGCTTTGACGTTTCATTAAATTATTGGAGAAGGAGACGATTCGTTGTAACGTTCTCGAATATAATTCTCGTCTGAATTTAGTATTTCCCTTCCCGCGCGAAGCGCGGAAAATTTTACGACTTATTAAATTATTAGAGAAAGAAGACGATTCGTTGTACCGTTCTCGAGAAATAATCCTCGTCGGAATTTAGTTCCCCTTTCATCCCGCGCGAAGCGCGGAAGCTTTTTCGTTTCATTAAATCATTAAAGATTCGTATTACCGTTCTCGCCTCTGAATCCTCGTCTGAATTCAGGTTCCCCCCTCCCACGCGAAGCGCGGAAGCTTTGACGTTTCATAAGATTATGAGAGAAAGAAGACGATTGGCTGTACCGTTCTCGATTCTTAATCCTTGTCTTAATTCAGTCCACCCCCTCTCCCCTCCTGCGTGAAGCTTTGACGTTTCATTAAATTATTAGAGAAAGAAGACGATGCGTTGTACCGTTCTCTATACTCTTAATCCTTGTCTGAATTTCAAAGATGTTCTTTGTCTGCTTCTTTTTCTTCTTACGTCCTCTTCCGATTTGGGGGAACAACCCCCCCCCCCCCCCCCCCCCTGGCTACGCGCCTGCGGTCAGATAAACACATTTTGATACCTTGTCCGACCCCGCAAGCTCAGGGGTTTAAGGCAATAAATTACGGTCAAATAAGCATTCAGGGGCCCGCCATAGTGCCCCTGGTGGGGTCGAGGCGGCGGAGCCGGCACCGGAAGCTCAAGGGTTTTACGCGTTTAATTAAGGTCAGATGAGCATTTTTTTTGTTATACCTTATAATTTTGTGACACTGACAGGTCACTATTTGGCATGGGGTCCAGGGGGTGGAGCCCCCAAAATTACCGTCAGATGAGCATCTAAGGGCCTCCCATAGGGCCCTAGGTGGAATCCAGGGGGCAGAGCCCCCGGAAGCTTAGGGGTTTTAGGCATTTAATCACGGTCAGATGAGCATATTTTGATGCCTCATTATTTGTTTACACTGGCAGTTAACTATTCTTTCTTTCTTGCTCTCATTCTATTTTATTTCTCTTTAATATACTTTTTCAAAACAAGTGGGGGGGGGGGGAGGGAGCTCAAAGCTCTCGATCCCCACCGTAACTCGGGCCCTGACATGAGGAAATCTCAAGAATCATATTTCTTGCCCGGCTGTAAATTTAGGAATTTGTCATTTTCCAACAAACACATACAAACGTATAATTTACTAAAAAGTGAGGAAAATCTCGGAAATTATGTCATTTCAGCATTATTTGTAATCCACCGTTGTGGAATTAGAAATGAAACCAAGCCCCCCCCCCCCCCCCTATCAGTACGCCAGTATCTCCTCTTTTACTTTTTTCTTTCCCTTTCCTTCCTTCTCTCTTATTTTTTTAATTGGGGGGGGGGGGGGGTCAACAGCCTGGGAGGCAAGGCCCTTTCGGTCCCCCCATATCCTTCTTTCCCCTTTTCTTTTCTTCTTCCTCTTTTTTCTTTCCCTTTCTCTCCTCTTTCCTTTCCCTTCTTTTCCTTTCTTATCTCTTTTTTTTTTTTTTTTTTTTTGCGGGGGGGGGGGGCCAAGGCCCGCTCGCCCCCCCCCCCCCCTGGATCCGCGCCTGCGCGCACACGCACACACAGCACACACCGTGAAAATTATTTCATAAATTATTTCATAATTTTCCCTTTTCTGATTAAGCAATTATTTTTATCAAGATCGCTGAATGTTTAAGTGGCATAGCCCTGACAATATTTCCCTTTAGTACAAATTCACTACCACCATCATGTCATCATCATCATCATCATTGTCATCATCTTAAAGGAAACCAAAACCTTCATACTAAGTTACTTTTATTGTAAAGTTTAAGATATTTGAAAAATATCAGTGAAAATTTGAACAAAATCGGGCAAGGAATAAGGAAGTAAGAGCTTTTTGAAATGACTAGTCACGAGAGGGCGGTATTCAATTTGATGACATCATCTGTAGACAACTCTCCATGCCTTTTGTACATCAAATTTCATGTTTTTCCTTCTTTCTTATGATTGAGATAATGTACTCCCCTTAAAGCAAGATATAGAATGCAAAATGATATTCTACTTCACATGTTATGAAGTCGGATCAAGAACACAAATAAATACGAAAAAGACAAAAAAAATTGTGAAATTTTATGTACAAAAGGCATAGAGAGTTCTTCACAGATGATGTCATCAAATTGAATACCGCCCTCTAGTGACTAGTCATTTTAAAATGCTCTAACTTTCTTATTCCTTGCCCGATTTTGTTCAAATTTTCACTGATTTTATTCAAATCTTTTAAACTTTACAATAACAGTAACTTACTATGAAGGTTTTGGTTTCCTTTAATCTTCATCATCATCATCATCATGAAGCACAACATACTAATCAGTATACGCTCTTATAATTAAATTGCATGTAGGTAGCTGCTGGTTGTTTTAGAGAATTACCCGATCCTTGGCAATGATTTTAAAACTTCAGCGCCACAGGTTTTGACCATTCTAGGGGCAATTTACTTACAACAGATATATATTTCATACCATAAAGCAATACATGTTGGGGTGATTTTCTGAAAACTTCTGATTTTCGGAATACTGAATTAAAGGTATAGCTAGGGTATTTCAACCCACAGATGAACCCACAAATGAACTTTTAGCAACGACTTTCTCGGATCCAGTACTCCAGTTTGTATACATTTGACATTGGAAGACCAAGGTTATTTTGTACAGAAGTTAGAATATCTGGGGATGTTTGAAATGATTTGAACCATGTCCTAATTACGAACTGGTCTACACATTATTCTACACAGACCGATTTAATTGTTGATGTTTATGTGTGACCTACCCTTTCTTACCTTATATCTCAATTAATAAGTAAATGAGACCAATACCAGACTATTCATTATAATAAAATATCCTCCTATTATAATTATCTCATTTCCCCTACCCGTATTATCTAAATCCCTTTTAAATTCATGCAAAAACTCTAGCCTTTGTAACACCTTTCCTCGTACTGGTAGATATATATTTGTATGTATCATAATTTCTAAACCCTGTTAAATAACTTTTATTAGCATGTATCTCCTGATTTAATCTGAAATTAAAGAAAGAACCTTAAAATCTAAATGTGAATTAATCAACACAAGAACACCTTTACTTTGTTAAGTACTATCATGACTGAAATACCAACTCCCATCCCACATTAAACTATATGTATTTTATCAGAATTACTGCATGTTTCTAGCAACACAATATCTGCATCTTTAACCTTGCACTAAGCAAATATCTGAGAGTTTTTGTTCTTTCCGCCCCCGATTCATTTTACATTTATAAAAAAGAAAAGTTCAAGAAAGAGATAGTTTTTCAAAGTCCATCACTATAACAATGATATATTCTGATCGACAACACAATAACAAACCATAATTTCTCTTCTTCATGGATTAGAAAATAAAGGTGATATTTAAGTAATTGTAGTCCACCGAAAAAGATCCTCGAAGAAAAATAGAAGTGAACCTTATCTTGTAATACGTACTACAACAAATAAAATACAAAGACATCCACACCCAGACCAGACCAGACAATCGATAACATAATCCACAGAGACCATAAATATGTCCGTTTGGACTTTTTTGGAGTCGGTGCGAAGTCGGTTTGCCAGTGTGACTGAGGTATTAATCATACCTCGAAAACCGACTTCAAATCGACCGATTCTCGGCAATTCGGGGCAATATATTAGTGTGTCCGGTCTTTTGTCGGTCTGGCATCTTCTGTTAGTTAAACAATCCGTGAATCTAAATTTCTCTATTTCATTTTAAGAACTCATTTTCAAGAACGAGGATGGTAGTTCATCTTCTTCACCAACAAAGTATAATAATATTGCAAAATCATGAATTTTGAGCGAAGGGCTCGGGAATGAAGTGCATATGTACATGAAAAAGAGACGAATAGTTAGCACCTTGTTGGCATCTTATAATGCTTAATTGATGATACTGACAAATTTGGTTTATATCCTGCCAATTCTAGAAAAATGAAGCGAGTACTCTATATCAACAGGTTACAGCAAATTCACAATCTATAGAGTGTTAAAGAAAAGCGATGATAGAGACCATATTTTTTCTCTTTCTCTCTCCCTTTCGTCTTTCTCTCTTTTTCTTTTTTTCCCGCAAATCAGAAACCAGATATATTTTAAGAAATTGTATGGTATTGTTGTAATACGGTGTACAGTAGTCAGACATTTAGAGCCGAATATGGATATGAATGCAAAGTCCAATTTATAGAATGCTTTCATATAAACACGTCGCTTGATTGTTCCTTCAGAATAGACCAAATATCATCGCTACTAAAGGGTACGGGCTAATTTACTCAGTAGTTCAATGTCCAATGGCAATAAGTAGCATGAAGTTTGGAGAGAACTCTAATAATACGAGAAAAACGTTGTTGGTGTGAATTACGTTCAACATGGAGCTGTTTTCAGCAGCAGCAAAAGGAGACGTCCTGAAGATACAATCATTAATCGGCTCAGAAGACAAGTCAGAGGATTCTGATGGAGTTGATGTAAACTGCTCGGATGCATCTGGCAAGACACCCCTTCACATTGCTTCAGAAAACGGACATTTGCAAACGGTTAAATGGCTTACCCATCATGGAGCAAAAGTGAATGTGGTTGATGCTTACCTACAGACATCGGTTCACTTATGCTCGAAGAAAGGCCATCTTCATGTGATAGAGCTGTTAGTGGACGAAGGAGCAGATATTAAAGTTGGCGACAAAGATGGGTTTACAGCTCTTCAAATAGCATCATTCAAGGGTCATATTGATATTGTCAAATACCTTGTTAGCAAAGGGGCACAGCTTGACAAATGTGACAAAAACGGCAGGACACCCTTGTATTGTGCTTCTCAAGAAGGCCATTTTGAAGTCGTCGAGTATATCGTGAACAAAGGAGCAGGCATTGAAATTGTTGATAAAGATGGGTTTACAGCTCTTCACGTAGCATCATTCAAGGGTCATGTTGATATTGTCAAATACCTTGTTAGCAAAGGGGCACAGCTTGAAAAATGTGACAAAAACGGCAGGACACCCTTGTATTGTGCTTCTCAAAAAGGCCATCTTGAAATCGTCGAGTATATCTTGAACAATGGAGCAGGCATTGAAATTGGTGATAAAAATGGGTTTACAGCTCTTCACATAGCATCATTCAAGGGCCATCTTGATATTGTCAAATACCTCGTTGGGAAAGGGGCACAGCTTGACAAATGTGACAAAACCGACAGGACACCCTTGTCTTGTGCTTCCACAGAAGGCCATCTTGAAGTCGTCGAGTATATCGTGAACAAAGGAGCAGGCATTGAAATTGGTGATGAAGATGAAGTTAAAGCTCTTCACATAGCAGCATTCAAGGGTCATCTTGATATTGTCAAATATCTTGTAAGTAAAGGGGCAGACCCGGGGAGACTTGCTAATGATTATTGGACACCTCTTCACTTTGCATTAGACGGTGGCCATCTGGACATTGCAGAGTATCTTTTGACAGAAGGAGCCAACATTAACGCGTGTGGTATAGGTGGATGTACAGCTCTACATACTGCATCACAAACTGGTAATATTGATGTAGTGAAATATCTTACCAGTCAAGGAGCGGAGCTGGATAAGAGCACTGACGATGGTTGGACCGAACTTAGTCTGGCATCATTTGGGGGACACCTTGATATTGTCAAAGCTCTCGTTAACGAAGGGGTAGAGGTTGACAAAGCACTAAAGAGTGGGACGACACCCTTGTGTCTCGCAACAAAAGGAGGCCATTTGGATATTGTCGAGGTCTTACTGAACGTAGGAGCAAATATTGATAACTGTAAGCTAGACTGGTTAACAGCACTCCACATAGCGTCATTGGAGGGTCATCTTGATATTTTCAAATACCTTGTTAGGAAAGGGGCGAAGCTTGACATATGTGACAAAAACTACAGGACACCCTTGTCTTGTGCTTCTCAAGAAGGCTATCTTGAAGTCGTCGAGTATATCGTGAACAAAGGAGCAGGCATTGAAATTGGTGATAAAGATGGGATAACAGCTCTTCACATTGCATCATTCAAGGGCCATCTTGATATCGTCACATACCTCGTTGGGAAAGGGGCACAGCTTGACAAAACAGACAAAAACGACAGGACACCCTTGTATCGTGCTTCTCAAGAAGGCCATCTTGAAGTCGTCGAGTATATGGTGAACAAACGAGCAGACATTGAAATTGCTGATAAAGATGGGTTTACAGCTCTTCACATAGCATCACTTAAGGGTCATTTTGATATTGTCAAATACCTTGTTAGTAAAGGGGCAAACCTGTGGAGACTTGCTGATGATTACTGGACACCTTCAGGTCTTGCTCTTAATGGTGGCCATCTGGGTATACATGACTATCTTTTAAATAGAGAAGCAACAAAGATCGTTAAGCCATTCATTGGGTTTGAAGAGGACCACTATGACTACCTTCGCAGTACTTTTGGTAGTGAGGCTTTCCCTAGATATATGCCCCCAAACTCCCGACCATACGATCCATATCTTACCAGTCCACGAGACAACTCTCACTCCCCGAGGGAGAGCATCAAAGAAGAGACAAAGATTATTAGTCTCGATGAGTACAGCATCAAGGTTCCACTATCACCAGACGATCTGGACAGAGCCAAATATAATATTATCACAGCAGAAGCATTGACAACCATTCCACCTGACTTAAACCTGGAAAAAGACGAAGTTATCATCTCAGTTGGGCTCAAGCTATCCCCTCCTGGTCTTCAGTTTCAAACTCCGGTGGAAGTCACGGTCTCGCATAGCGCTATTTTCACCAACCCAGACAAGGCAGAAATTGTGCTATACACCCGAAGGACTGGTAAGATCTTCCTTTTACCATAGATCCCGTATAAATCCTTTCTCTTGTTGTGACAGTGCAGAGAGCCCCTGACTGCCACGACGAACCCGGCCATTACAATTATGACAGAGATCTTCACACCAAATTAATTCTTCCCTACTTTTCTTGGTATCATATGACTTCACTTCAATGTTGATATTCCTCTGAGAATGTTCTTATTCACTGAGTTTTACTTGATAAAATTCTATTATAATAAAAATTCACTTAAAGAAAAATTGTTTCAGTGTTTGTGTTTGAATAACTTATAAATCGCACAGTTTATACAGCCGCTGTTTTTAGGATTCTTGTGGAAAGATCGAAGGGAATTATGAGAATGTTTTAATGCATAAAACATCTTTTAATAGCCAATCACCAAAAAGCAATTGACATGTTTTTACGTCATTGAACATGATTAAACAATGACCCTCCAACAAGGCTCCCTAGTAAACCCGCAAAACTTACAAAAAATACTTACTTTCTTTATTTCTGAAAGTAAATCCAAGAGTTTGACAGTTCACTGCGTAACAAAATTAACACGGTCCCGTATTTGTTCTTTTTTTCTTGACAGAGTCTGATGAATTTTCAAGGATAGTTCCTGCTTCTGACAAAGCTGCCCGATGTGTAGTCGCAAAGAATCACCTTACTCTGTACTTAGACCATTTCTCGGAATGGTGGATTATCTCCTTAATCAGGAGATACTTCATCGGTAAACGGCTCATCTGTACGCCTTACGTTCCCCTGTCAACATACAGAGATGTGTTAAACCGCATCTATCTCGTCCTTAAAGACGACTTCTGCGGCATGAAAGAGGTATATTTATCATAAATTTACGGTTCGGTATAACTTTAGCTGAAAAAGAATTTGAAATCCATATTAACATTTATTTAATTTAAATAAATTGTATTTGTGTCCCCGGTCTTCTAGTGGTTACGATGTCAATATTTTTGTGTGTAACGTTTTCTGAGTAGTTGGGTGCGTACACGGAGTGGTAGGGGGGGGGGGGGACGGGGGCGGTCACAAAAAATATATAACAAATCACAGATATAATATTCAAACCCGATAAACGTTTCACATCTTGAAGTAAATATTCAGTGTATTTGAGTACCTTCATTTGCCCTCTGGAAGAGCGGCATTATTGCAATTATTGCAACTATTATTACTATATTGTTGTTACTATTATTGTCATTATTATTCTTTCAATATTGATTCATATGTGTTCAACATTTTGTAGGATACCATACGAGACTACCAGGTAGCCTTTCTTGGTGAGCAGTACTGTGTATATTGGGGAAAAGGACCCCTTTCTGTCAGACATCTGGAAAACAAAGAGGAAGTGTCAAAAGAGGTAACAATCCCAATATAATTGTTACTGTTGTTTCCCCCGAAGAAAATTATCCTGACAAACAAATCGTCCGTCACTTATTCTGCAGGTCCTAATATATAAATCTTTTACATTACCAAAGATATAGAGCTTTCTTAAAGCGATACCAAACTGATGACCTTTCCGCCTTAGCGTATATTATGTTCATTGCACAACACCATCTCATTATAATATAATTTCAGGGAACTCGATTCAAACATGGGTCATAATTTATGATATAACTTTAAAATCACGACAATGGCACCGTTCCCTATAACTTCGTAGGGTATTAATTGGTGGCTATCTCTGATTTTCTTAGGAACTTGAAGAATGTGCTTTCTTTGACATGACTACCCATCGGATGCCGTTCACTCTTCAGCCACGTGAAAAAGTAGTATCCGGAGTTCTCGTCACTCTCATCTTGAAGCAAAAAATCACGAAGAAGATCACCTTCCCAGTACAGTACAACGGTAATATCAAGAGCATGATTCCCTACGGGGGAGGATAGGGGGAGGGAGGATAATTTTTAATGACCTGTGTAAGAAAGACGTCCGATTGTCCGGATTTTTAAAACGCATTTGTATTGATAATGGACAAAATGCTCCCGAAATTAACAAAAGACATTTTTACCAATTTCGTAGATCCTGCTATCATTTTGTTTTCATTTGGAAAGATTCTACTACTGCTGGTACCAGTGAATTTTGCCCCACATTATTATATGTATGCTAGTACGTTTATATTTGTCCACCCTGTATATATTTATATATATATATGTATATTATGTTTACGTGCAATGCTATATAGTTCATTTAGTGTAGTAAAAGCACCATGTCAAGTGACTCCAATTTGGAATAATTATTATTTTAGGCTAATCGCTTCTCATCACGTTGAAATCATGTATTCACAATTCAGATGTGCCGCATGAGAATCCAATTGCCCAATCAACTCCGACAGGAACTGCATCGTCTAAAGGCAGAGCTGAACCAACTGATGTTGGACGGGGAACACCCAAATGTAAGATTAGAAAAAATAAGTATTAATATATACTATTTTTCCTGTTTTTGTTTTTTGTTTGTTGGTTTCATACACAAACTTTTGTGTGTGTTAAAAAATACACGCTTTCAATGGGATGTGCTTGTTACGAGTTGAAGTTAACTTTCAAGTGTAAGTTCAAGTTCATTAATTGATACAAATCCACAAACAACAACAATACATTAGGACAAAATACATTCATCGTTACACAATACATTATATCAGAATACACATAAGAAACAGGTTCATAGGTGTAAGGAAATTAAAGTTGATTTAAAGTACATGAAAACATGTCCATATTTTGAGACAATTTGAACAACATCGACAAAATATAAGGAGACACACACAAGCTTTAATCTTGCGATTTACTCTAATGAGTGCAAGATGAAAAACTTGTTTGTACTTGTGCTCTTCTGATTTGATTGATTATTGTATTTTCAGCATCTCAGCTCCCCGAAGAGCAGACAAGAAGCGAGCATCATCTTGAAACGATAGGTTCGCCATCACCTGAGCCTGCAGACACAAAGGGTAAGACTATGGCCCAAGGAGCGGTTCTAGAGGAATACATGTGTATGTTTATGTGTTTGTTTGTTGTTTTTTTTTGGGGGGGAGGGGGGTAGGAGGGGGGAGGGGGTAGCAGGGAGTGGGGTCTACTAGCATTCATTTTCTACATGTGCTTCTTTTAGGGGAAGGGGGAGGGGCATTAAAACAGCTACTGCGGCCTATATTCTTGAAATTGGCATTGTTCCTTTACTATATTATTAATGTATTTTTATATCGTATAATTTTTACTATGTAAATTATACTATTTCATCTTTTTGCTCTAAAAAAGTCATGTCCAATGACTTTATCATTTTGATTAAACCCAAACAAATACAATATAATCCGAGGGTCGACTTGCGATATATAACGGACCAGTCAGAGTTCTTTACAACACTGGTCGAAGTCTGGTTTTAATCATTTTGTAAATGCTTTTTTTACGTTGATTTTTTCAGACGGAAGTAGTCCTACTGAAGTCATT
Organism: Strongylocentrotus droebachiensis; assembly: GCA_035222895.1. Classification (NCBI taxonomy): domain Eukaryota; kingdom Metazoa; phylum Echinodermata; class Echinoidea; order Camarodonta; family Strongylocentrotidae; genus Strongylocentrotus; species Strongylocentrotus droebachiensis. The sequence goes on along the minus strand of JAVYIG010007028.1, from coordinate 18,201 downwards.
ACAAGACCCAGGCCGCTGACTCCACCATCGCTAGAGTCAACGTCATGTGAACATGCCTACCAAGTCACACATGAATTGCTAACCGAGACAGAGACAGTTGGTAAGGAGCTTAAAGATAAAGTCGTGTTCTAGGCTCAGTAACAACACAAATGTCACTTGTACCTCCTCAATCAATCGTAATTTTAAGGTAACATTTGATGTTATGTTACAGATAGTAACGAACGAAATCCTTTGCCAAAACATTATTGTTTATAATTATGCTACACTCGATCCATGTGTAATAAGTGGGCAGGTTACCTGAAACGGTTGCTGGAACTTAACCGGGGTAATAATATCTAAAGCTCTTTAGAAGCGCATATATTGTGATATACTCGTATTTCCTTTACAAATTTGAACGATGTAATTGAATAATACGTCATATCATCTTTGTGTTCGTTTCGTTTTAAACTTTGACGTCGTCGAAAGTGCCCGTCCATTCATTAGAGTCTGCAGCAGAGGGGACAATGGAGTCCTAGTCCCACCAGCATGGTTTAATGTGGTTTATTCATTTTCTAAAACCTTTTTTTTTACGTTGCTTTATTTCAGACGGAAGAGGTCCTACTGAAATCCTTACTAGACCTAGCCCTATGATTTCATCGGCAGAGTCACTGTCACGGGAACATGCCTACCGAGTCACACATGATTTTGTAACAGAGACAGTAGCCCCACCAGCGTGTGCGGCAAACATTGTCCATAAATTGGTTCCAGGACTTTCAGCCGACCAAATGCATCCGCGTTCCGGGGACGTCTATAATATTATGGTCATCAACAATCCTAAAGAAAAAAATTCTGAAGGAAATACTGTTGTCCCTGCCCCTGTTGCAATTGCTTCCATAGTACCTCCTACGCTACAGCATCAGCTGCGTTGCCGGTTGAACAGAGAAAGCCCAGTTTTTGGTGACTGGAGGGGTCTTGCCAGTGAGCTGGGACTTCAAGACTACATACATTCACTGGAGCAGTGCAAGAATCCGACTGAAGAACTACTCGTTCTTGCTGAGAGTCAAAAGAAGATTCAGAACCTTGGGGACTTGGCCAAGGCGTTCGAACGCATGAATCGTGGGGATTGTCAAGAGCTCTGTGAGAACTATGCGTTTGAGAGAACAAAGTCAGCTGATCCTCGGAAGGATCAAATGGAAGATGATGACACAGACATCAGTGATTAGGGAACAGGATCAATGTGTTCCACATCACCCTTTACTCCAGGGTCTATGGCTCGTTAATCAGACAACCTGTGAACATAGCATTATATGGTTGTTGTAATCCACCAACTGCCTGTCATTTGGTTTAAAAAACCACAATCATTAGATTTGCTCGAAAAATATAAAGGTAGAGAAAAGGTATACTCTAAGGTTGGTATTCTCCTGATCATTTAAGCCATATCTAGGGGGAAATATCATGTTTAAAACAAAACTTAGATCTCAGACCAATTTTTCTTTTTGGAACCACTTTTTTGACAAAAGTCTAAATCCAGCGTCGGGTTAAAATATTAGAACAATTCAGGCCTATACAATTAAACAAACATTGGTTAAAGAGGAAATCATGCATGTTTTGTTGGGTATATTAATTCCCAATATTGCGTAAACATCATTCAATTTTGAGTAAAATTACCTAGTATTGTGTAAACTTTTACCCTCTTATATGCTACGCTGCATCAAGTTTGTTACATCGATTGCTTACTCTTGGCATATTCATCGATTTTAAGAAAGCAATTTTTAAACCATTAATCTAAATATACTGACTAGCAAAACTCTCTAATCATGGCAATCAAGTTTAACTTTTTGCATGGTTTAAGGACTATCTTAGTAACAGATTGTTCAATGTGGTTAAACGTTATCCATAAGATATAAGATAAGATGTGGTGTTCCACAAGGATCAGTACTAGGGCCAACTCTGTTTTATATATATATAATTGATCTGCCATCAGTAACTAATTATTTCGATTTGCGGCTGTTTGTCGAAGATTCTAACATAATTCATTCATTTCCAGCTCACCAGCGCGAAATTTATGTGGATGAAGTAATGAACAACATACGAAAAATGGTTGCATTGCTAAAAACAACTAAATTCAATGAAAACGTATTTCATGTTGATAAGTAGAAAGAGGTATTAAATGGTAAACTAAACATAGCTGGAGAGGAAATCAAAGATGTTGATGTTTCCACTTATGATAGAAATCTGCCATGGAATAGTCATATTCATTATGTAAATCAGTGTATCAGGATTGCAACATTTCGTTCCTAGGCGTACTTTGACATTATCCATTATCATATAAAACGTGGATAAAACCACACAGGTGTTGGGAAGCAATATTAAGAAGCATATTGAAAATGGCAGTTCGTGTTTTTTTCATTTAGAGAGTAAAGACCTTATACAGCTCCACCACTTTCATGTTTGATCTGTTTAATAAAAGTTTGTCTCATATTTTGATAGATTACTGTGATATTCTAGAGTATAGCTACTCCACAGGGCAAACAGAAGATGACTAATTACGTCTGCCAAAATTTGGAAGGACACATGGTCGATTTGTATTGTCTTTTGTGATTAGTAACTTGATTACCTATTAATGTCAGGTTATGTTACAACACATTTGTTGAACAAATCGTGAATCGAAAATCCATACAAATAGTCTGTATGTGTACAAACATTATATTTCGTATTATCAGTTTGTATCTTGTAAGACATTGTTAAAGTTATATATTTTTATGGTATTAATTGCAATAGTAGATTAATTTATTTGTTTTTGTTTTGTTTTCTGAAGGTTACTTGTATAAAATACATTGTTTAGCTGTAAGGTGTTAGGGTCGACTAGCACATATGCTATTATCCGCCCATTTTACCAACCAATATTTTCTCTTCTTGTACATATATGAAATGAATAGTACTGTTCGTAAATAAATCTATCAAATACAAATATCTAATAAAAATAATAAACATTGACAGGATTGTAATCAGAAAAGTGATGTACATGTATATGGAAATGAATTAACATCAACTCAAATCACATAAAATGAAATGAATTCAACATTTGAATGTATCTAGAAGGAACCAGAGGTGTTAAATTGAACATTTTGTTTAAGATAATGAAAACAATGAGCTCCTGTTGCATGCAAGGCCAGCGATTAAATTGCCTTTCATATGCGAGTATTTTTGTTTAAAGTCATTAAAAAACAAAATATATATATGAGAGAAACAAAATTATTTATAAAAAAGACAACTAAGGAAGGAAGAAATCTGCCAAATTAAAGGGGATCCCTCATAAAAACTGTACATTATTATGTTTTGCGTATTGAGATCATTCTCATTCAAACGTTTATTACAAAGGGGTTCGTCTTTTATGTTACCTTTATTAGACGTTTATTCTTCTTCATACTTATCAAACTGTTTATGTATACTTTATGTACATATATATTTTTAATTGCATTGGATTAATTGAACTTTTATGTATATCATAATGATATTCGTTATACATAGGTATGATATAGGCGCTCCTTTGTTATGAAGTTCATTAATTTTGTGTGAAAGCAACACAAAAAGAAACTCATGATTGCAAACGTTTGAATAAATCGGTCAAATAATAAAGCAGTTATGAATGTTTGAAAAATGATATCTCTAAATCTATATGCGAATCTCAAATTGGCAATTGGGTCAATGGATTGTGATGTATTCGTGGACAATTCTTTCGTTTGTTGTGTACAAAAATATCAGGATTTTCTGTTTTTCTCCTTAGTGCCTTCTTGCATGTGGCACTCCTACATACAAATATTATGGATAGCATATTACATTATATATTTTATATGATATGTGTTTTTATTTGTGTTTGAAATAAATTGAATCGAATTAAATTGAATATATTGTGAGAATCTCAGTTTGAAAATAAATGACATATTTGCACACCCAATGACGTTAGAATACCAGTCATTCAAAAAGGGCATTGACTGGAACGCGGTCCTATACAGCGTGAGTCAGAAAAAATGTCCCACTTTTTAAAAGTTGTAATGTTTGAAGTATGAATATTTAATCATGGGTTTCATGATATGTCTTGATAGAGTTATCCTCTTAGTACATTTAGGTACCATTTTCATTTGAATCTCTGCATGCATGACTGAACATCAGACAATCTTTACAAGACTGCCAGATCTCACTTGCGCCAAGTTACCGGGTGAGAAATAAAACAGTTCATTGAACAAAGACAGTCAGACAGACACACAGACACGCAAACCCACACGCACACGCACACACACACACACACGAACACACACGAACACACAGCACACACCGTGACAATTGTTTCATAATTTCCCCTTTTCTGATTAAGCAATGATTTTTATCAAGATCGCTGAATGTTTAAGTGGTAAGCCTTGACAATATTTCCCTTTAGTACAAATTCACTACCACCATCATGTCATCATCATCATCACCATTGTCATCATCTTAATCTTCATCATCATCATCATCATCATGAAGCACAACATCCGCCAATACGCACCAAGAGGACAGCGGTCACTCAACTTTTCGTACGAGAGGTAGAATTCCCGGCAAAAAGTAACAGTTTGATTTTGGGTGGGCCTTGTCTGTCTGGCAGTCTGTGTTCAAAACACTATTTTATTCCTCACCTAGCTTCTTGGCGCAAGTGAGATCTGGCAGTCTTGTAAACAATTTCTGATGTTCAGTCATGCATGCAGAGATTCAAATGAAAATGGTACCTAAATGTACTGGGAGGATAACTCTATCAAGACATATCATGAAATCTACGATTAAATATTCATACTTTTAAAAAAGTGGGACATTTTTTCTGACTCACTCTGTAGAGCTCTCAATGCTTCATCAGTCAAGGGTTTCATACACAAATAATTTTGGCAGAAAGAGAATAAATTGCTGAGATTATTACATGTATCATGCGTGTGTGTATTTGGCAACAAAGTGAACGCTAATCAGTATACGCTCTTAGAATTAAGTTGCATGTAGGTAACTGCTGGTTGTTTTTAGAGAATTACCCGATTCTTGGTAATGATTTTAAAACTTCAGCGCCACAGGTTTGACCATTCTAGGGCAATGTATTTACAACATATATATATTTCATACCATCAAGCAATAAATATTGGGGGTTAAATTCTGAAAACTTCTGATTTTCAGAATACCGAATTAAAGGTATGTTACGGGTATTTAATCCATAAATGAACCTTCAGCAACGAATTTCTCGGATCCAGTACTCCAGTTTGTACATACAATTTGACATTTGAAGACCTAGGTTACTTTGTACAGAAGTTAAAATATCTGAAGATGTTTGAGGTGATTTGAACCAGGTGCTAATTACGAACTGGTCTACACGTTATTCTACACAGACCGATTTAATTGTTGATGTTTATGTGTGACCAATCCTTTCTCACTTTATATCTCAATCAAATAAATGAGACCGATACCAGACTACTCATCACAAAAAATATCCCCCTATTATACTTATCTCATTCCCCCTACCCGTATTATCTAAATCTCTTTTCAAATTCATCAAAAACTCTAGCCTTTGTAACACCTTTCCTCGTACTTGTAGATATACATTTGTATGTATCATAATTTCTAAACCCTGTTAAATATCTTTCATTGGAATGTATCTCCCGATTTGATCTACGATTAAAGAAAGAACCTTCAAATCTAAATGTGAATTAATCACCACAAGAACACCTTTACTTTGTAAAGTACCATGACTAAAATAACAACTTCCATCACCCATTAAATTCCATGTATCTTCTATTTCAGGAGTACTGTATGTTTCTTGCAAGACAATATCTGCATCTTTATCCTTGCACTCAGAAAATATATGAGATCTTTGGTTCTTTTCTCTGATTCCTTTTACATTTAAGAAAAGAAAAGTACAAGACAGGGATAGTTTGTCAAAATCTATCACCACAACAATAATATATTCTGAACACTTTGGAGGACAGTGACACAACAATAACAAATCATTACATTGTCTTCTGAATGGAATAACAAATAAAGGTGATATGTATGTAGTTGCAGTCCACCGAAAAAGATCCTCGAAGAAAAAATAGAAGTGAACCTTATTCTTGTAATACGTACTACGACAAATCAAATACAAAGACATCCACACCCAGACCAGATCAGACAACCGATTACACTATCCACAGAGGGCAACAATAAGTCAGCTTGGACTCTTTGGAATCGGTACAAAGTCGGTTTGCCAGTGTGACTGGGGTACTATTAAATCATACCTCGAAAACCGACTTCAAATCGACCGTTTCTCAGCGATTCAGGGCAATGTAATAATGTGTCCGGTTGTCGGTCTGGCATCTTCTGTTAGTTGAACAATCCGTGAATCTAAATTTCTCTATTTCATTTTAAGAACTCAATCTCAAGAATGAGGATGTAAGTTCATCTTCTTAACTGACAGAATTATGAGAATGTATTCAAAATGAGAAAAATGAAAGTTGTGAAATTTTGAGCAAAGGGCTCGATTATGAAGTTGAAGTGCATATGTGCATGGAGAGAGGCGAATAATTAGCACTTTGTTAGCATCTAATAATGCTTAATTGATGGCGATATACTGAAAAATTTGGTTCATATTTTGCCAATTCTAGAGATATTATGCGAGTACTCTATATCAACAGGTAACAGCATTACACATGTAGAGTGTTAATGAAAAGCGATGTTTAAGATTGTATTCTTTTATTTTCCTCTGTCTTTTTCGTCTTTCTCTCTTTTTCCTGTTTTCTCTCATATTTCTTAGTATTCGACGCGTTTGAGAGTGTGTGTTTGTGTGTGTGAGGAAGGGAGGGGGGCAGGTCAACCTAGCACTTGTTATGAATGAGGCGTAATGAAATGTTGATCCGCCATGTTTTTTTCTTTCGCGCAGATCTAAAACCAGGAATATTCCAGGCCCCCAAAATACAGAAAAAAGGCAAGGCAATAGTTCTGTATGGTTGCAATACACTGTGCAGTAATATAGTCAGACTTCTGAGGCCAAGATGGATATGAATACAAAGTCCAATTTATGAAATGTTTTCATATAATCACGCTTGATTGCTCCTCAGAATAGTACAAATAGATAACGCTACTAAAGGGTACGGGCCCATTTAAACAGTATTTCAATGTCACATGACAAAAAGTAACTTGCTGCTTGGAGAGCACGGTAATATCATAATGAGAAAAACGTTGTAGGTGTGAATTACGTTTAACATGGCGCTGTTTTCGGCAGCAGCAAAAGGAGACGTCCTGAAGATACAATCATTAATCGACTCAGAAGACAAGTCAGAGGATTCGGGAGGAGTTGATGTAAACTGCTCGGATGCGTCTGGCAAGACACCCCTTCACATTGCCTCGGAAAACGGACATTTGCAAACGGTTAAATGCCTGACCCATCATGGAGCAAAAGTGAATGTGGTCGATGGTAACCTACAGACATCGGTTCACTTATGCTCGAAGAAAGGCCATCTTCATGTGGTAGAGCTGTTAGTGAACGAAGGAGCAGATATTGATATTGGTGACAAAGATGGGCTTACAGCTCTTCACATAGCATCATTCAAGGGTTATCTTGATATTGTCAAATATCTCGTTAGTAAACGGGCAGACCTAGGGAGAATCGCTAATGATTACTGGACACCTCTACACCTTGCTTTATACGATGGCCATTTTGACATAGCAGAGTATCTTTTGACAGAAGGAGCCAACATTAACATGTGTGGTAAAGGTGGATGTACAGCACTACATACTGCATCACAAACTGGTAATATTGATGGAGTGAAATATCTAACCAGTCAAAGAGCAGAGCTGGATAGGAGCACTGACGATGGTTGGACCGCACTTAGTCTGGCTTCATTTAGGGGACACCTTGACATTGTCAAAGTTCTCGTTAAGGAAGGGGTAGAGGTTGACAAAGCACTCAGGAACGGGATGACACCATTGTGTCTTGCAACAAAAAGAGGTCATCTGGGCATTGTCGAGGTCTTACTGAACGTAGGAGCAAATATTGATAACTGTAATCGAGATGGGCTAACAGCACTCCACATTGCATCGTCCAATGGACACGTTGACATAGTTCATCATCTCATTAGCAAAGGGGCACATCTTGACAAATGTGACAAAACCGAAAGGACACCCTTGTCTTGTGCTTCTCAAAAAGGCCATCTTGAAGTCGTCGAGTATATCGTGAACAAAGGAGCAGGCATTGAAATTGGTGATAAATATGGGTTTACAGCTCTACACATTGCATCCCTCAAGGGTCATCTTGATATTGTCAAATACCTCGTTAGTAAAGGGTCAGACCTGGAGAGACTTGCTAATGATTACTGGACACCTCTACATCTTGCTTTAGACGGTGGCCGTCTTGACATTGCAGAGTACCTTTTGACAGAAGGAGCCAACATTAACACGTGTGGTAAACGTGGATATACAGCTCTGCATACTGCATCACAAACTGGTAATATTGATGGAGTAAAATATCTAACCAGTCAAGGAGCAGAGCTGGATAAGAGCACTGACGATGGTTGGACCGCACTTAGTTTGGCTTCATTCGGGGGACACCTTGATATTGTAAAAGTTTTTGTTAACGAAGGGGGAAAGGTTGACAAAGCACTCAAGAACGGGACATCACCCTTGTGTCTTGCAACAGAAAGAGGTCATCTGGGTATAATCGAGGTCTTACTGAACGTAGGATCAAATATTGATAGCTGTAATCAAGATGGGGGTACAGCTCTTCACAACGCATCATTCAAGGGTCATCTTGATATTGTCAAATGCCTTGTTAGGAAAGGGGCACAGCTTGACAAATGTAACAATAACGACAGGACACCCTTGTCTTATGCATCTCAAGAAGGACATCTTGAAGTCGTCGAGTATATCGTGAACAAAGGAGCAGGCATTGAAATTGGTGATAAAGATGGGGTTACAGCTTTTCACATTGCATCATTCAAGGGTCATCTTGATATTGTCAAATGCCTTGTTAGGAAAGGGGCACAGCTTGACAAATGTAACAATAACGACAGGACACCCTTGTCTTATGCATCTCAAGAAGGACATCTTGAAGTCGTCGAGTATATCGTGAACAAAGGAGCAGGCATTGAAATTGGTGATAAAGATGGGGTTACAGCTTTTCACATTGCATCATTCAAGGGTCATCTTGATATTGTCAAATACCTTGTTAGGAAAGGGGCACAGCTTGACATATGTGACAACAACTACAAGACACCCTTGTCTTATGCTTCTCAAGAAGGCCATCTTGAAGTCGTCGAGTATATCGTGAACAAAGGAGCAGGCATTGAAATTGGTGATAAAGATGGGTTTACAGCTCTTCACATAGCATCACTTAAGGGTCATATTGATATTGTAAAATACCTTGTTAGTAAAGGGGCAGACCTGTGGAGACATGCAAATGATTACTGGACACCTTCACGCCTTGCTTTTAATGGCGGTCATCTGGATATACATGACTATCTCTTAAATAGAGAAGCAACAAAGATCGTTAAGCCATTCATTGGGTTTAAAGAGGAGCACAATGACTACCTTCGCCGTAGTTTTGGTAGTGAGGCTCTCCCTAGCTATATGCCCCCAAACTCCCGAACATGCGATTCATACCTTACCAGTCCACAAGACAGCCCTCGCTCCTCGAGGAAGAGCATCACAGAAGAGACAATAATTATGAATCTTGACGAGTGCAGCATCAAGGTTCCACTTTCACCAGACGATGTGAACAGAGCCAAATGTATCACAGCAGAAGCATTGACAAGAATTCCACCTGACTTAAACCTGGAAAAAGACGAAGTTATCATCTCAGTTGGGCTCAAGCTGTCCCCTCCTGGTCTTCAGTTTCAAACTCCGGTGGAAGTCACGGTCTCGCATAGCGCTATTTTCACCAACCCAGACAAGGCAGAAATTGTGCTATACACCCGAAGGACTGGTAAGATCTTCCTATTACCATAGATCCCATATTTCCATCTAAAACCCTTTTACTTCCGTTCCATTAATTTCCCTCTCTTCGTCCGTCTAATGTTCTTGAACTCGCTTCTTGAATCTCTCTCTTATTGTGACAGTGCAGAGAGCCCCTGCCTGACTGCCACGACGAACCCATCACAATTATGACAGAGATCTTCACACAAAATTAATCCTTCCCTACTATTCTTGGTATCATATGACCTCACTTCAATGTTGATATTCCTCTCAGAATGTTCTTATTCATTGAGTTTTACTTGATAAACTTTAATTAGAATAGAAATTCACTTTAATTTGTTTTTCTTCAGTCTTTGTGTTTGAATAACTTATATTTAGCACAGTTCATACAGCCGCCATTTTCCAGATTCTTGTGGAAAGATCGTGGGGAATTGTGGGAATTAAACAAACAAAGATTAAGCATGATCTTAAACATGAAATTGTTTGTTAATAACCAAACGCCAAATAGCAGTTGACATCTTTTAATGACGTTGCTCATAAATAAACAATGACCTTCCAACAAAGCTTCCCAGTCAATCTGCAAACCTTACCTAAAAAATACATTCCTTTCTTTGTTATACTAAATCCCTGAGCGTTGACAGTTTACTGCGTAACAAAATTAACACGGTCCCCTCTTTCTATGTGCGTCTTGTTGAAAGGGTCCGATGAATTTTCAAGGATAGTTCCTGCTTCTGACAAAGCTGCCCGGTGTGTAGTCGCAAAGAATCACCTTACTATGTACTTAGACCATTTCTCGGAATGGTGGATTATCTCCTTAATCAGGAGATACTTCATCGGTAAACGGCTCATCTGTACGCCTTACGTTCCTCTGTCAACATACAGAGATGTGCTAAACCGCATCTATCTCATCCTTAAAGACGACTTCTGCGGCATGAAAGAGGTATATTTATCACAAATTAACGGTTCGGTATAATTTTAGCTGAAAAAGAATTTGAAGTCCATTTTAACATTTATTTAATTTAAATAATTTTGTTTGTGTCCCCGGTCTTCTAGTGGTTACGATGTCAATATCTTTGTGCGTAACGAGTAGTTGGGTGCGTACACGGAGGGGTAGGGGGGGGGGGAGGGGACGGGGGCGGTCACAAAAAATATAAAACAAATCACAGATATAATATTCAAACCCGATAAACGTTTCACATCTTGAAGTAAATATTCAGTGTATTTGAGTACCTTCATTTGCTGCAGTACACTGCAGTGCCCTCTGGAAGAGCGGCTTTATTGCAATTATTGCAACTATTATTACTATATTGTTATTACTATTATTGTCATTATTATTCTTTCAATATTGATTCATATATGTTCAACCTTTTGTAGGATACCATACGAGACTACCAGGTAGCCTTTCTTGGTGAGCAGTACTGTGTATATTGGGGAAAAGGACCCCTTTCTGTCACACATCTGGAAAACAAAGAGGAAGTGTCAAAAGAGGTAACAATCCCAATATAATTGTTACTGTTGTTTCCCCCGAAGAAAATTAACCTGACAAACAAATCGTCATTCACCTATTCTGCAGGTCCTTATATATAAATATTTTACATTACCAAAGATATAGAGCTTTCTTAAAGCGATACCGAACTGACGAACTTTCCACCTTAGCGTACGGTTCATTGCACAACACCATCTCATTATAATATAATTTCAGGAAACTCGATTCAAACATGGGTCATAATTCATGATATAACTTTAAAATTACGACAATGGCACCGTTCCCTATAACTTCGTAGGGTATTAATTGGTGGTTATCTCTGATTTTCTTAGGAACTTGAAGAATGTGCTTTCTTTGACATGACTACCCATCGGATGCCGTTCACTCTTCAGCCACGTGAAAAAGTAGTATCCGGAGTTCTCGTCACTCTCATCTTGAAGCAAAAAAATCACGAAGAAGATCACCTTTCCAGTACAGTACAACGGTAATATCAAGAGCATGGATTCCTTTCGGGGGAGGGAGGGGGGGGGGGGGCTTAAAGACCTCCACTGGTAGTGCTGGCAGAGAAGATCGTTGTGCAGTTTCCGGAATGGTTATTTGCTTGAGCTCCGGACAATCTGTAACAAAACGTCAGATTAAACACAAACATAACACTCCAAAAACATTATTTCTTTCATTTAAGATAATTTTAAATGACATGTGTAAGAAAGACGTCCGATTATCCGAATGTTTAAAACGCATTTTCATTGATACCGGACGAAATGCTATTTTGATATTGGAAAGATTATACTACTGCTGTTACCAGTATGCTAGTGTTTATATTTTGGGCCACCCTGTACATATATCATATGCAAATTATGTTTACGTGCAATGCTAAACATTTCGTTTAGTGTAGCAAAAGCACCATGGCAAGTGACTCCAATTTTGAATAATAATCATTTTAGGCTAATCGGTTCTCATCACGTTGAAATCATGTATTCATAATTTAGATGTGCCGCATGAGAATCCATTTGCCCCATCAACTCCGACAGGATCTGCATCGTCCAAAGGCAAAGCTGAACCAACTGATATTGGACGGAGAACATCCAAATGTAAGATTTTAACAAATATATTAATACTAGTTTTCTCTTTTTTGTTTTTTCATACACAAACTTTTGATATGCAGGGCAGGGTACAAATGAAAAACAAATGTAAAAATAACACGGATTCAATGGAATTTCGGCTAGCTTGTTATATGAAACAATTTCCTTATTGTAAAGAGACGATTTGAACGAAATCGAACATATAGCCATGTATTTGTGCTATTCTAATTTGATTTTGATTAATTATTGCATTTTCAGCATCTCAGCTCCCCGAAGAGCATCATCTTGAAACGATAGGTTCAACATCACCTGAGCCTGCAGACACAAAGGGTAAGACTATGGCCTATCAGGAGCGGTTCTGTAGGAACGCATGTACTAGTATAATGTTAGTTTTTTATTGGGGTCTTCTAGCATTTTTTTCTACAAGTGCTTCTGTTATTGGGGAGGCCGGGCCCCCACTCCGTAATCGGAGGGATACCATGCGTGTTACCAAAATGTCCGGTAAAGGGGTACTTTTCACGCACCAAAGTCAGGCTCGTAGTACACACCGGACTTAAGGGGTGTTTTCAAAAGGAGGGAACATGCATATGCGTACCCTAAATAACACTGAGTGGGGGGGTGGGGGGAGGTGGGCTTTTGTAGAACAGCTACTGCTGCCTATATTCTTGACATTGGCCTTTGTTTTAAATCTATTTTTTATACCGTATAATATTTACTCTTTAAATTGAACAAGTTCATCCATGACTTTATCTCAATCATGTCAATAAAACAAAGTAATACATTATAATTCAAAGGGTCGACTTGCGAAAGATAACGGATCAGTCAGAGTTCTTTACAGCACAGGTCGGAGTCTGGTTTAAGCATTTTCTTAAAGCTTTTTTTTACGTTTGCTTTATTTCAGATGGAAGTAGTCCTACTGAAGTCCTTACAACACCTAGGCCGTTGACTCCGCCATCGATAGAGTCACCGTCATGTGGACATGCCTACCAAGTCACACATGACTTGGTAACAGAGACAGAGACAGTTGGTAAGGAGCTGAAAGATAAAGTCGTGTTCTGCGCTCCGTATCAACACATATGTCAATTGTACCTCCAAAAAATTATAGCTTATCTCCTCAATTAATCGTAACTTTAGGGTGACATTTGATGTAGATAGTAACGAAATCCTTTGGCAAAACATTATTGTTTATAATTATGCTACACTCGATCCATGTGTAATAAGTGGGCAGACTACCTGAAACGGTTGCTGGAACTTAACCGGGATAACAATATCTAATGCTCTTTAGAAGCGCATATATTGTGATATATGCTTCACATGCACCACAACAAAAAGTGAGTCATTTGACACATTTAAGCATAATTTTCGTGAGTCAGGTGTAAATTGACTCATTAGTAACAACCAATGAGTCTCTATTGACTCATTTATATTTCACCAGTGTGTCAATCATGAGCTGAAGCATTTGCAAAATGCTTCGACTGACTCACATGGTCGTAAAAAATGAGTCAAGATCGACATAAGAGCATTTTAGAAGAAAAAAGTGAGTCAACTTGAAAGTGAGGCTGTATGCATGCGCGCGCATGCTTTCGTGACGTCATCCAAAATGCGCATTCTCGAGCCATATTTGAATTCCCGATCGACGACGCAACGTCGCCATCTTATATCTTGGATTCAGAAGAGTTTGACTGCAGCTAGTGAAAAATTGGTACGCATAATTATTCATATGGTTTTAAACGATGATTTTTATGACTGGATTCGTGGGCTGAATCTTCTGATTATTATACAAATGATGCATGCGTTCATTTTACGATATCCGCACTCGAGTTGATGAGGCTGTGTGTAACTTAACTATCACTATGAACATGACTGACAATGAGAGCGGACAAAATATACAGTTCCTCAGGTAGACAAAGGAACATCCCTTCACTGCTATTATGTAAAAATGTGTAGAACAGGTGTCACATGCATATTCACCTTTTTACATAATAGCTGTGAAGGGATGTTCCTTTGTCTACCTGAGGAACTGTATATTTTGTCTGCTCTCATTGTCAGTCATGTTCATAGTGTATAGATTCTACTGTATCGCACGAAGCCGTGTCGAATGAAAACATGCATGATCTTGCATCATTCTTTATACAACGAAACTCCTAGATCCTTGTTATTTGATGTAAAATGAATTAATTCAAGATTGTTTCGTGACAGTATGGGTGACAAATAAATCTCAAGTTAAGGCTTAATTTAGTGCGTACAAAGTAGATTTTTCAGATTCGGGTAGCGGGACCACCGATTACATCGCTAAAATGTGATATTTTAGGATATATTTTCCATTGCAAATGTGGACAGTGACTCTGGCATGGTATGGTATGTGTGTGATAGGCCTAGGGAGTAGGGGGGTCTATGTCATGATGCACCCACAACAAAAAGTGAGTCACCCTTACTCAAATTGATGAGTCACTGGTTTGTCCGTACAGCGAAACACTTGAAGGATCATGTGAGTCTCTATGACTCGATACAAATGAGTCTTATTTATCTAAGACTCACTTCAAGTGAGTCCGAAGACTCATTTGTATCGAGTCATAGTGACTCACATGATCCTTCAAGTGTTTCGCTGTACGGACAAACCAGTGACTCATCAATTTGAGTAAGGGTGACTCACTTTTTGTTGTGGGTGTGCTCTTTGGAAATTTAACGATGTAATTGATTACGTCATATGATCTTATTGTTCGTTTTGTTTTAAGCTCCGACATCATCGACAGTGCCCGTCCATTCATTAGAGTCTGCAGCAGAGGAGACAATGGGAGTCTTAGCCCCACAAGCATTTGCGGCAAACGTTGTCCAAGAATTGGTTCCAGGACCTTAGTTTAGCAGATCGAAATGTGCACCAGCGTCCTGGAAACGTCTATATCAACGTCAACAATATCAAAGTCATCAACAATTCCCAAGGGAATAATCCTCAAGGAAATGCTGCTGCTCCTGTTGCAATTGCTTCCATAGTACCTCCTAGGCTACAGCACGAGCTGCGTTGCCGGTTGAACAAAGAAAGCCCAGTTTTGGGTGACTGGAGAGGTCTTGCCATTCAGCTGGGACTTGAAGAATACATAAAACATCTGGAGCAGTGCAAGAATCCGACTGAAGAACTACTCTTACTTGCTGAGATTCAAAAGAAGATTCAGAACCTTGGGGACTTGTGTAAGGCGTTCGAACGCATGAATCGTGGGATTGTCAAGAGCTCTGCGAGAACTATTCGTTTGAGAGAACAAAGTCAGCTGATCCTCGGAAGGATCAAATGGAAGATGATGACACTGACATCAGTGATTAGGAAACAGACTCAATCTGTTCCATATCACCCTTTAATCCAGGGTCTATGGCTCGTTATTTGGACAACCTATGAACATTGCACTTTATGGTTGTTGTAGTCGGCCACTAATAATTCAGCTATCTGTCATTTGGTTAAAAAAACACAACCATTGGATTTGCTCGAAGAATAATAAAGGTATACTCTAAGGTCCGTATTCCCCTGATTTACTCAGCCATATTCGGGTATAAAAATCATGTTTAAAAGAAAACTTAGAATGGCAGACCTCTTACTTTTTGAACCTGCTTTTATGGACAAAAGTCTGAAACCAGCGTCAGGTTAAAATATGAGAACAATTCAGGACTAACAAATTAACCAAACATTGTTTTAAGAATTGTTGGTTGGGTAAATCATTATTGCCCAATATTGCGTAATCCTTATTCAATTCTAAGTACATTATACCAATTAGTGTGTAAACTTTTACCCTCTTGTAATATGCTTCGCTGCATCAAGATTGTTATATTGCTTGCTTTTACAGGAACGAAGAAGCGAGATTCACTCTTGGCATATTCATCGATTTTAAGAAAGCAATTTTTAAACCATTATTTAATCTAAATATACTGACTAGCAAAACTCTCTAATCATGGCAATCAAGTTTAACCTTTTGCATGGTTTAAGGACTATCTTAGTAACATATTGTTCAATGTGGTTAAACGTTATCCATAAGATATAAAGATGTGGTGTTCCACAAGGATCAGTACTAGGACCAACTCTGTTTTTTATATATATAATTGATCTGCCATCAGTAACTAATTATTTCGATTTGCGGCTGTTTGCCGATGATTCGAACATAAGTCATACTTTTCCAGCTGACCAGGGCGAAATTTATGTGGATGAAGTAATGAACAACACACAGAGAAATTTTTGCATTGCTAAAAAACCTCAATTCAATGAAAACGTTTTTCATGTTGATAAGAAGAAAGAGTAAAAATAGGTATAAATGGTAAACAGAAAATAGCTGGAAAGGAAATCGAAGAGGTTGATGTTGCCACTTACGATAGAAATCTGTCATGGAATAGTCATATTCGTAATGTTTATCAGTGTATCAGGATTGCGATATTTTGTTCATAGGCGTACTTTTACAGTATCCATTATCATATAACACGTGGATGAAACCACACAGGTGTGGTGAAGCAACATAAGGTTAGCCTATTAAGAAGCATATTGTATTCACAGAAAATAGCAGTTCGTGCTTTTTTGCATTTAGAGAGAGAAGAACTCATACAGCTCTACTACTTTCACGTTTGATCTGTTTAATAAAAGTTTGTCTCATATGGTGATAAATTACTGTGATATTCTAGAGTATAGCTACTCCACAAGGCAAACAGAAGGTTAACAATTACCTCTGCCAAAATTTAGAACGACACATGGTCGATTTCCATTGTCTCTTGTGGTTAGTTACTTGATTACCTATTAATGTCAGATTATGTTACAACACATTTGTTGAACAAATCATGAATCGAAAATCCATGCAAATAGTCTGTATGTGTACAACAATTATGTTTCGTATTTTGTAAGACATTGTTAACGTTATATATTTTATAGTATCGATTGCAATATTACATTAATTTTTTGTTTGTTTTTTGTTTTCCTGAAAGTTACTTGTACAAATTACATTGTTGAGCTGTGCATAAGGCGTTAGGATCGACTAGCACATATGCTATTATCCGCCCAATTTACCAACCAATATTTCTCTTCTTGTACAAATAAATATCGTTGTATGAAATAAATGGTACTTATTTCCTTTTCGTAAATAAATCTGTCAAATACAAAAATCTAATAAAAATAATAAACATTGACAGGATTGTAACCAGAAAAGTGATGTACATGTATATGGAAGTGAATTAACATCAACTCAAAACACATCAAATTAAATGAATTCAACAATTGAAAGTATCTAGAAGGAACCCCAGGTGTTAAATTTAATATTTTGTTTAAGATAATTAAAACAATTAGCTCCTGTGGACAGGAGCAAGGCAAGACCAGCGATTGTATTGCCTTTCATATGCGAGTATCCTTTTTTTTAATGTCATTAAAAAACTAAAATATATATATATATGAGAGAGACAATATCTTTATAAAGAAGACAACTAAGAAAGGAAGAAATCTGCCAAATAAAAGTGGATCCCTCATAAAAAACTGAACATTATTATGTTTTGCGTACTGCGATCCTTCTCATTCAAACGTTTATTACAAAGGGTTCGTCTTTTATGTTACCTTTATTCGACGTTTTATCTTCTTCATACTTATCAACTGTTTATGTATACTTTATGTACATATATATTTTTAATTGCATTGGATTAATTGAACTTTTATGTATATCATGATGATATTCGTTATAGATA